>VZTT01040116.1:0-29658 GCA_013400855.1 Buphagus erythrorhynchus | reverse complement strand
GCTCCTGGAGCTCTGGTAGCCTCTCTGGGGCCTTTGGATGTGCTGTGGAAATAAAGGTGGAAACCTCCCTCTGCTGCCATGGCACAGGGAGTGAGCCCACCCTGGCATGTGGGGGGGAGTTCATCTCCCAGAGGAAACAAATAAGGCAAAAAGAGGAATTTCCAATTCTTTCTATGCACCCTAGTACTGTTTTCCCAGTCCTGGAAGTAGTACATGGCAGAAACCCCCTGCAATAAATGTTGTCCAAATTGCTTTATACCTCCCTTTCCCTTTGCAGAGAAACTCCTGGTATTTATATTTTTCTTTCCTTTTTTTTTTTCCTCTTTTTGCCTGTAAACAGCTGGATTTCAGCTGGATTCCAGCAACCTTTGTGCCTTTTGCACTGCTAGTGGCTCTGTTTAGTGGTTTAGTGGTGGATCTGGGTTCTTGGTTGGACTCAATATTCCTTGAGGTCTTCTCCATCCTTAGTGATTCCTGATCCTATGATTTTAGGATTCCATCTGCCTCCCAGTTTGGGTTGGAGCAGCAAACTGCTGTTGATGGGAGTGCCCTTCTTGTCTCCCACTCTCCACGTGTTGCTTTGCCACAGCAAAGGCTTTGCCACACTGATTTGGTTTTGGTGGAGAAACACCTCCCAGAGCTCCCACCACATGTGATCCAAGTGCTGCTGGATCCAGACCCACTCCTGCCACCCTACAAAGTCTTCCCATATTGACTTCTGGAGTAGACACCTCAAAAAGGCTCTGAAGTGACAGGAGTGCCACCCCTGTGGGGTGTCTGAACAGTTCCCTCCTGTGATATTTTAAAATTGTCCTTTTCCCTTTCCCTGCTCTGCAGGACATGCTGCTGCTGCTGCTCTTTGTGTGGTCCACAGGTCTCCAAGTCCAGGGGCAAGGACAATCCTAGAGATAGATCATTTCAGGAAAAGATAGATGCAGAGTTGGGAATAACAAACCAATGGGCTAAAACACAACTGGATGTCAAATCTGACAAGATATTGAGGCTACACCAGAGCAGAACTGAATTAGAATTGTAGAATCCATAAGGTTTGAAAAGACCTCTGAGCTGGCAGTGTCCAAGGCCAGGCTGGATGGGGCTTGGAGCAGCCTGGGATAGTGGAAGGTGCCCAGCCCATGGCAGGGGTGGCACTGGATGAGATTTAAGATCCTTCCAACACAAACCAGACTGGGAATCTGTGATAATCCTGTTATCCCAGATCTCCTGTGGGGATGGGATCTCCTTGGATTTGGGATTTGTTTGATAGAGGATGCCCCCCAAGCTGCAGCTTTTCCCCAGGGCACACACAAACCCTGGGCCGTGGATTAATGCAGCCCCTNTGATAGAGGATGCCCCCTAAGCAGCAGCTTTTCCCCAGGGCACACACAAACCCTGGGCAGTGGATTAATGCAGCCCCTGGGTTGTAAAGGTCTGTCCTGAAGGTTTTGCTGTGCTTAATTAGCACAGCAAAACCTTCAGGACAGACCTTTACAACCCAGGGATTTTACAGGATGGGACAGGTTTCTGTCTGGTGTGGAAAACAGGGAATGCTCAGGAGAGAAAAATCTGAGCATGGGTTATTTAATCATTGTGTAGGAAATGCTGCTCTTGGGAAATAAAGAAAGCATTGAAACACGAGGAATTACTGCAAAGTTCATTTAGCTAAGTACCTCTTTTTAATCACACCGAGAGAAGCTTTTGTGTCGTTGGGGTTTTGAGCTGCTTCATGTTCCCAGTGTGCTGCCAAGCCCCAGTTTAACTGCTCTGTGTTTCTCAAAATATTGGGATTACAGCTCAAAGCTGGAAGTTTAGCTTTGTTTGCAGATGGCAGCAGTGGAGTAATTCTGTTTGATGTTAAATTGCAGGTTGATGGGTAGAATTTTGCAGGAAATGTGCAGCTGAGCGTGGGGCAAGGAGACAAAATCTTCACTCCTGCTGCTGTTCTCGGACAAGCTGTGCTGGCTGAAGTTTATTCCAGACTGGTTTGGGTTGGGAGCTCAAATCCCATCCATTCCCACCCCTGCTACAGGCAGGGACACCTTCCACTATCCCAGGCTGCTCCAAGCCCCATCCAGCCTGGCCTTGGACACTGCCAGGGAGCCAGGGGCAGCCACAGCTTCTCTGGGCACCCTGTGCCAGGGCCCGCCCGCCCTCCCAGGGAAGGATTTCTCCCTCATATCTCATCTAAATCTGGTTTATGTTTGGTTTAGAAACTTGAGTGAATTTTGATTTAAATGGAGAAAAGGTCTGATTTATACAACAACATTTCAGGTTTGGAGAGAAAATATAAGGCCAAGGAGAAAGGTGGCACTAGGAGTTGAATAGTTGGCTTTAAAACATGCCACAGCTTTTCTGTGAGATTATTTTCCTTGCAGGCCCTGAAGGGTGTGTGGTTTTCCCTCTGTGCCTTTTCCTCAATGTCTTTTTCCTGGTGAAACCAAATCCCAACTGCAGAAGGGATTTGAAGCCAGCCCTGGAGCTTCTTGGACAAGGGACAAGAAATTGTCCCTGGGATGTACAAGTATCTCAGGGTTGTGATTATATCCATTTTCTTCCTGTCATTTCTCTGGAGGGGATTGTGGGGTTCAACTTCACCACTCTTACAGTCCCAGAATAATTCATTACACTGCTTTATTTTATATTATTTAGTCCAAAACTTCTTCATGTCTCTGTGTGTCCTTTTGCTCAGCAGAATCATTCTGCTGAATCATCCTGTAAAAAGAGATCTTTCATGTTGCTTTACACCCAGACAGCTGCAGTTTATCTTTCTGTTTTAGCATTTTAGGGGCCATCACTTTAGAGTACATTTTAATTTTGTTCCATTCATAGCCCAGGGGAGCAGCTTGGAGCTCCAGCAGCAAAATAAATTCAAGCCATGCAGTTGAACTAGAAATTAAGTAAAAGCTACAAAGCAGCTCTAAAAGCAGAGGTGACATCTTCCCTTTGGAAACTCTGGAGCTGAGCATCTGGGATGCTGTTCCAGAGTTTCAGCCCAGGGGTGGCTGCACTGGAGGAGGGGATCCCCTTAGCTCCTGCAGGAAAGTCCCTGTGCTGGGACCTGTAGGGAGGCAGCTCAGGTTTGGGATTAGCACTGGGATGTTTGGGACTGGTTATGAAGGGAAAACAAACTGCACTTCTCATCCTCTTGCTTCTTCTCCTGCTGCTTCTGCTTTTTCTGCTGCTTCTTCTGCCTCTCTTCCTTCTTCTGCTGTTTCTTCTTCTTCTTCTTCTTCTTCTTCTTCTTCTTCTTCTTCTTCTTCTTCTCTGTCTCCTTCTGCTTCTCCTGTTTTTTCTGCTCTTTCTTCTGTTGCTGCTGCTTCCTCTTCTTCTGCATCCTCTGTTCTTCTTTTTCTTCTGCTCCTCCTCCTACTTTTTCTGCTGCTGCTTCTTCTGCTTATCCTACTTCTGGTTTTTTTTGCTTTCTTCTTCTGTTTCTACTTCTGCTTCTTTTGCTTCTTTTGCTGCTGCTTCTTCTCCTCCTTCTGCTCTGCTTTTTCTGTTCCTTTTGCCTCTTCTACTTTGTCTCCTTCTCTTTTTGCTTCTTCTGTAATTTCTTGTTTTCTGTTGTTCTGTGTTTTCTGCATCTGCTTCTTCTGCCTCTTTTCCTTCTGCTGTTTCTGCTTCTTCTTCTGTCTTCTGTTCTCCTTCTCCTTCTCCTTCTCCTTCTCCTTCTCCTTCTCCTTCTCCTTCTCCTTCTCCTTCTCCTTCTCCTTCTCCTCTATTCCAAGTGCCACTTCAATTAAACTTTCCAATAACTAAGTTCCACCATTCTGGAAAGGTGTTCCAGGTCAGTTATTTGCACCCAGTGCAGGTATTTATGGCACTTTCCTTGTTCTTCTGGTTGTTACTCATGAATTAAAGCATCTCATGGTGCAGAATTATAAATAAGAATGTCTGGCTGGGAAAATGGATTTCCACCTGGCTTCCTGCTGCTCTCCCTGCTCCACTGAGCTTTTTGCCAAGTTGGCCATTGGAGCCACTTCTGTAGCTAAATAGTCCAGAGGCATCTGGAAATCAAGGGGGGAAAAAAGCATTAAAACACTGATTTGTTTGGATAAATGATCATTAATTTTGCTGCATGTGAGCAGCTCTTTAAAAAAGAATTTTCCTTCCAACCCCCTTCTGGATGACTCAGAGCTGGGAATAGATTTCCTGGACTGGGGTGATGTTGTCCCTTAGAGAAAAACCAGTGGGTGAGGGTGTAGTGTGTATTTTAGATGTTTTGGTTTCAGGATCTGTTGCAGAGCTCTGTGAGAGACCCTGAGGTGAGGAGAGAGGAGAGGAACTCCTCACTTGGTGCAGTCCTGCTCCAGGGTCCTCAGAACAAGAAGGACATGGAGGTATTGGAATGAATCCAGAGGAAGCCATGGAGATGCTCCAGGGCTGGAGCCCCTCTGCTCTGGAGCCAGGCTGGGAGAGCTGGGGGTGTTCACCTGGAGAGGAGAAGGCTCCAGGGAGACCTCAGAGCCCCTTCCAGAGCCTAAAGGGGCTCCAGGAGAGCTGGAGAGGGACTGGGGACAAGGGATGGAGGGACAGGACACAGGGAATGGCTTCCCACTGCCAGAGGGCAGGGATAGATGGGATATTGGGAAGGAATTGTTCCCTGGGAGGGTGGGCAGGGGCTGGCACAGGGTGCCCAGAGAAGCTGTGGCTGCCCCTGGATCCCTGGAAGTGTCCAAGGCCAGGTTGGATGGGGCTTGGAGCAGCCTGGGATAGTGGAAGGTGTCCTTGTGGATGATCTTAAAAGTCCCTTCCAACCCAAACCATTCCATGATCCTGTGAAAACATGAGAAACCAAACAGCTTGCAGATACCTATATCATCTTCCCAGAATCTTCCATGAGGCTCTTGCCACTGCTGCTGCTCAGATTCAGGCCCCACAGGTGCTGCCACCTGGAATTTCTGCTTGCCTTTAGGACCTTCCCCCCCCAGTGCAATTCATCCTGCATTTCCTTCTCTGCAAGCAGCAGAGCAATTCCTGCCTTCCCAGAGTGCAGTTCCTGCCCTACCTGCATTCCAGGGCTTTGGTTTCCATGTTGGGGATTCTCTCTGAGCTATTTTTTAGTTGCCTTTTTAGTTCTGTTCTTCCTGTTTCCTTTTTAATGGTCTCCCACATCAACTTCTCCATTTATCAACACCTTCCCTTCCAAACCAGGGCTGTGTTAAGATCCCCTCTTTAATTGGGAATATTATTTTTCCTTGGGATTGGAGCTCCTGTAGGCAATATCCATATTTCTTTAATAAATCACAACGAGCTAGAACTGATTTGTGATCTCTTTTAAATGTGAATTTATTACTTTCCTCATTTCCCTTTCCTGGTACTGCTTCCATGCCCCTGGAAATGCCCGTGAGCCGATTTGTCCCAGGCTGAATCTCCACCTTCCAGGGAGATTTGTGTTGTTTTCCCCTTTTCCTTCCCCAGATAGCTGGAGACATTTTCCCTCACCCCATCTTGCATTCAATGAACTAAATGAGTTCTTTAATTTGAGACTTCTGACCTGCCTGAGAGCATTTTTGGCTTTCCATTAATCTCCCCTCACACACATCACTCTCCATCACACTCCAAATAGGATTTGGGAGTATTTCTTGTGGCCTCCAGCTGGTTCTTCCTGAGTTATTTCAGCTTTCAGTGCTCAGGACTGAGGAAGGTTTCTGAAGTAGCATGGGAGCTCGTTCTCATGCAAGGGTTAATTAAAAACCTGGGCAAACCTCTGTGTTGTAGGAATGTGAGAAGAGCAGAACTCCGCTGGTACAGCCGGGAAGAATAAGAGGTGACACGGAAAGGTTATGTAAAATAACAGTTTGCAAAGAGCAAATCAGGATGGGTAATTAGCAGGGTTTGTAGTACAAGTGGTTTGAAATTCCAAGGAAAGTACCTGATGTAATTGAACACTTCCATAATTAATCCCTGCCACCACTTCTCATTAAGGCTGAGGAGATCCAAGGCTGCAGAAGAGGATGGAGAGATTCGGGGGAGACAGCACAGATTTGGAATGATGTGAAAGAAAAACAAATGCCAGGGAAACATCAGGGGCCTTCAATTGACCAAATCACCCAGGGAGAGGTTATTCCTGAATAATTCATTAGGAGTTTACTGTGACATGTTGGGACAGGAGGCTGGATTATTCCAAGAAAAATCCTAGGATCCCATGCAGTACCTGCTCCAGCTGATTGTGCTTAGCCCTGGCTGACAGATGTTGTCAGATCTGTTTAATACTGTTAAATTCAATAGTTTCAGGTGCCTTTTTAATACTTTATTTAATTTCTATTTAATACTCCAGGTGGTTTTGTTCAAGAGCAGAGTTTGGTAATAACAATTTCCCTCCACTTCTTTCCTTGGTCTTATCTGATTTTCTCCAGGCACGTGTCATTCCTAAGCAAACCTTGCACACTTCCTTGGAATCTTGGGGTTCCTGGAGCTAACTGGAGTGAAAGCAGAGCTCCCTGGAGGTCCCACATCATTCCTGCTTCCTTTCCTCCTCACAAAACCTGCATTTATTATTTGTCACCTCTGAGACCAGGGATTGAACAGCAGCCCAAACATTCCATGCATGGGACCTTGGACACTTCCAGGGATCCAGGGGCAGCCACAGCTTCTCTGGGCACCCTGTGCCAGGGCCTGCCCACCCTCCCAGGGAACAATTCCTTCCCAAAATCCCATCTGACCCTGCTCTCTGGCAGTGGGAGATTTTCTCTGTCTCTGTCATTTATTGTTGGCCAAATTAAAATGACTCCTTCCCTACTGACAAAACCTCCCTGGGGAATAATGGGAAAGGACCTGCTGGAAAATGGGATATCAGGATGGAGTCATCCTTGTCCCAGTGCTGTTGTTAGACACTTGGGACAGAAACATCTGGGAATGAAGGAATTTATTCCTGCTCCAGCTGTTGGATGCATTCTCTCCATCACTCCATGCTGTATTCTGGAGTCTGCTGGAGCCTCCCTCATGATTCCCAGAGTGATTGGTGGCATAAAGCAATTCCATGTGCTCCTCCTGTTTAGTTAAATGTGCTTTTATCATCATTTCATACCTTAAACAAGAGGGACCAGAAATAGCTGGAAATGGCTGTGTTTTCCCCCATGCTAATTTCCACAATATTCCCTGCAAAACCCAACCCAAGTGGGAGGACAGTTAAATAGAAGTGGAAATTTGATGTTTTGTCTGCCCAAAAAGGCCCTGAGGACACAAAGTTACGGCTGTTTCTTTGCCTGAGGCAAATAAACAAACAATTTTTGGGATAAAATAGCCCAAAAGCCAAAGTGAGCTGATGAATTCCAGATGAGGGTGCAAGGGAATAATAATTTTTAGGTCTGGTAACACTGCCAGCAGCACTTGGGCTGAGGATGATTCACCTGGTGATCCTTGAAAAAACTTGGGAAGGCTTCAGAGAGCACATAAAAACTTAAAGAATGCAGGGCCATGTGAATATTGCATTTCATTTTGGAAATAATGCCCCTCCTGGCTGCTCTGATTTCAAGGATTTTTTAATATTCAGAATTTCCCCACCTATCTAACATAAAACATATCGTATTAAATAACATCAACAGTATTTAGGTTGCTCTTCTGTAAATATTTAACTTAAAACTTTGCATTTCCCCCCTTATTTCACTGCCTTTACACGTGAGGAAGGGAAAAAGGAGCTGATGATCTTCAGCCACTGGATGCACAAGAAGAAATGAAGCAAAACAGCCCAAACTTGGTCTTTTGGTCAGGTGGGGATGTCATAGAAGTATTGAAAATAAAGAGAATTAAGGCCTGGAGAGGTTCAATAATGAATGATCCCTGTTATTTGGAGATTTAGGGCTGTTCAGCCTGGACATGGATGAACCAGCTGGGACATATTCCAGGCTTTGGGCTGGACTCTGCACCCCTCTGTTCACCCCTTGCAATTGAGACATATTTTCATGAGTTCCCAGGTAAATAAATAGGAAGAAAAGTTTGGAAATAGTTCTTTTTGGAAAAGAAGTTCGAAATTGTTTGTTGATTTTTTTAATTTGCTTTAATCAGGCATGTTGATGGAGAGAGGGGTTTGATTAATTTACTGAAATCATTGATTTAGATAATTTCAGTCAGCTTCAATCAGAAATTAGGGCTTAACCATGGCAAGCATTTCAAATTTAAACTTTAATGATAACATCTCCACCCCCATCCAATTCTGAGCCAGGAAATCTTGATACTTTTGCCTCAGCTCTTCCCTGTTTCTCCAGCTCCACTTGCTTTATCTTCAGCCCTTGAACAGCAGAAATCTGTCATAAATAATCATAAATCATAATTCCCATCAATCTGTTGTTTCAATGTGCAATTCAAATATTCTGCAGTGCCCAATCCCCTCACCTGGAGAGCTCCTACAGCTGCAGCCATATAGAAATCACAGGTTTGGGCATCTCTGTCCAAACCTCCTGGTGGTTTTTGGATGAGCAGTGATTTTATTGTGTGCTGTTCCAAAGATCAAAAAGAGCCCCAGCTATGGCATTTTGCTGGGAAAAAGTGTAAAAGAGGCAATAAACTTTAATTGTAGCATCACTGCAGTGGAGCAGCTCTGATTGCAGGATGATGTTTTAAATTATTGAGTAAGGAAACTGCTGTTGCAGACACATCTGCTTCCAACATTTTGTTTCTCATATTTCTTCTAGTTGTGCCTCCTGCAGTCAGGGAATGGGATATTTTATATTTTACTTCCAGCATCCAACACAGGCTCTGTGGAGATGGATGGGCTAGAAAATCTCTGTCTGTGTCTGCTCTAATTCCCAGTAGATGTTGAATTTGCAGGACACATCCCAAAGATATATTTTTCATCTCAGGGCACTCCTAAATAGATAAATTTGAAGTCTTTAAGGGCTTCAAATCCCACAGAATTCCTCCTGTTTCTTCAGCACTGACAGGGGGTTTCAGCACAACAGGAGATGCTCCTCATGCTGATTGTAAGGATCCTACTGACATTTAAATCTCTACCCTGATTAGCCTTTAGTAAAGCAGCTGTTTGTCATTAAGGCAGGAGAAATGAGAATATAAGGTGTGATTAGTGGTTTAATTAATACAGAAATGCATTATCTGCACTTTGTCGAGTTCCTAGGCTGCATGGACCTTTGGGGGGCTGGTATATGAATTTATTAAAATATATAGGATATAATAGTGTGTTGTGGCTGTAAAATGAGAGAGTAGCACAATTCCTGACTGGGGGGGTCGGGCTGTGCTGCCAGGGAACAGGGACAGGACAAGGGGAAAGGGCCTCAAGCTGTGCCAGGGGAGGCTCAGGTTGGACAGCAGGAGGAATTTCTCCATGGAAAGGGTGCTCAGGCCTTGGCAGGGGCTGCCCAGGGAGGTTTGGAGTGCCCATCCATAGAGGTATCACTTGGATTATAAAACTAAAAATCCTTCTCCAAGAGAAGTTTCTGTGTTGAAAACTAGAAGAGGCTTTAAAGGCTGTTCTGCTGTGCAATTCAAGAAGAAGTCTTTGAGTTTGCACTTTAAAGGTTTTCCATCTTGCAAATACAGTTAGGGATAAAAACTCATTAAGGAGGAGGTTTAGGAACTGAAGGACCAGCAAATCAAAGCACATTCATTTCATTGATCTTATCAGTAAGAGTTATTGTAAATATTTTGCAAAAAGTCTCTTTGCTTCGTGCTATTTCCAGCAGTCAAATGGGGCTATGGGGATGGAATTTATTGCATTTACTCTGTGAAAATAAAAGAAATTAATTTGAGTGTAGAGGTCTTGGGAATAATTTTAATCAAACTGTTTCTCTAAGGAGAAGCCCTATTATAAACTATATATTCAAGCATTTATGGTTAATGCAAATGTCTAAGGCACAGCTGAGATGAAAACTGGACCTTTCGGGGTTCTACTCTCTACTTTATGCACTGGTTTTCCCTGTTTTTGCAATGGAATTTTGCCTCTAAAGAATAGTATATGATGTTTGGTGAGTAACTCAGAAGTCTTGGAATTCAGCAGGGACTCCAAAAGTCAAGTTGGAAAAGAATGGCTCAAAACCTTGCCAGCTGTGAGGTGTTTCATTATCAGGGTGTAGCAGGGCTTGGGTCTGGAAATTTCCTTGAGGTCAAGGAGGAATTTGGGAGCAGGATGAAACCTCAATGGATTTTGCTGGATAACACACGAGAAATGTCCCAAAATCACTCAGGTTGTGATGAACTGACCCCGAATCCTTGCTCACCTTCAGCCTTCCTTGATTTCTGCTCCTCTCCCAGCTGCTTCCAGGCCACCTTTGCAAATCCCACACCCAACTCCTAAACCAGGATTTTTCCAATCCTTTCAGTGCATGCTTTCATGTGCAGTGGCTGAGTTTCCTGCTTTGCAGTGTCCCCCATTTCTCACCAATGACATCGTTTTCCTCTGCAGTTCACAACAGGAATCTGGACATTTTTTGCTAATCACATTTTCCCCTTGTCTTGTTTTTTTCCAGCTCTCGTAAATGTGAAACTTTGGGCTATTGATCGGCAATGTTTTCAAACAATAATGATGAGGACTGGCCTCATCAAGCATACTGAGTATATGGAATTTTTGAAAAGGTATGGCACTTGTTTATTTATCCAAAAATCCCATGAAACTGCCGTCCTCTCTTGCCTTTTTTTTTTTTTGTGAGTGCAGTATTTGATTTGTTTCCTTCTCATCTCTTTTGGTTTTAATGATGATGATTATTATTATTCTGATGATTTTTCTGTGCTGCTTGCCCATCCTCCTGAGAGGAGGGGGAGCTTTGCTGTGGGGGAGTTTCATTCCTGTTGTGAGTTATTCATTGGCAAAGAGTCCCAGAGCCGAGGGGTGAGAGACAAGCTTTCACGTGAGTCATTCAAAGTGTGTCAGAAAAGACATATTTTTACAGAAAAACCCACCCTTTCAAGGGAAAAATCTGGGGTATAAACTTGTTCAGATGCATTTGGTCATGTTCTTGTGCTTCTGGAAGCAAAATGGGAGTTTTTAGGAAAGCAGAGCTTTAGGTTGCTGTAAAATGCAGGTTGGATGAGTAACATAAACATAAAGACAGAAAAACAAATTTTTCACTCATTCAGTTGGATTTTCGCAAAGGTTCCTTCAGTTCCTTCAGACATTTAAGCCTTGGAGAGGATCAATAATGAATAATCCTGGTTATTTGGAGAGCTGGATGTGCTCACCTGGAGAGGAGAAGGCTCCAGGGAGAGCTCAGAGCCCCTTCCAGAGCCTAAAGGGGCTCCAGGAGAGCTGGAGAGGGACTGGGGACAAGGGATGGAGGGACAGGACACAGGGAATGGCTTCCCACTGCCAGAGGGCAGGGATAGATGGGATATTGGGAAGGAATTGTTCCCTGGGAGGGTGGCAGGCCCTGGCACAGGGTGCCCAGAGAAGCTGTGGCTGCCCCTGGATCCCTGGAAGTGTCCCAGGCCAGGTTGGACTTTGGGGCTTGGAGCAGCCTGGGATAGTGGAAGGTGTCCCTGCCCATGACAGGTGTGGCACTTGATGGGCTTTAAGGACCCTTCCCACCCAAACCATTCCATGATTTCCTGAAATCCAGTGCCACAGTGTAAGGAACAGAGGTGCTTCATGTCACCAAAATGATCCCAGAGGGATGGAAATGTCACCAGATTGTAGGGAAGGGAAGGCCCAAGCCAGTGTGAGGCTTTCAGACATTACTAAGCTGTTACTACACCAGGCTTGTCCAAGTTTGTATTGGAGAAGAAAGGGACTCAGGGAAAATGAAATAACAACAACAACAATAATATTATTAATAATAAACGTTAATAATGCTGTTATTAATAAAATACTGGTTTATACAAGTAGATATTATTTGAAATGTATATTATATACCATGTATAATATAAATATATACATATATAACATCTGCATGATTCATAGGATCTTTTATACCTCTAAGATCATCGAGTCCAGCCATTCCCCCATTTGTGACATTTGTGGCCATGTCCCCAAGTGCCACATCCACACGGCTTTAAATCTCTGCAGGAATGGAGACTCCNAAAATGAAATAACAACAACAACAATAATATTATTAATAATAAACGTTAATAATGCTGTTATTAATAAAATACTGGTTTATACAAGTAGATATTATTTGAAATGTATATTATATACCATGTATAATGTAAATATATACATATATAACATAACATCTGCATGATTCATAGGATCTTTTATACCTCTAAGATCATCGAGTCCAGCCATTCCCCCATTTGTGACATTTGTGGCCATGTCCCCAAGTGCCACATCCACACGGCTTTAAATCTCTGCAGGAATGGAGACTCCACCACTGGGCAGCTGTGCCAGTGCCTGACCACCCTTTCCAGGAAGAATTTTCCCCAGTATCCCACCTAAACCTCCCCTGGCCCAGCCTAAGGCTGCTCCTCTTGCCCCTGTTCCCTGGGAGCACACACTGATCTCCAGAGGAAGCAGGAATCCATGGGATTGATCCCTGGGGTGAGGGTGGCTGTAGCACAGCTCAGCCAGAGCCAGGGAATTCATCCAAGCTGGGATTTGATCTGGGAGCAGAGTCCTGCCCAACTCACTCCCCCAGTGAGTTGGAGTGGAGATCCCAGCTCCTCCTTGTGGGCTGGAATTCCACTGGGAATTTCTCATTTCAGTCAGGAATGGAAATACTCCTGGGAAAATAATGAAACTCAGGTAACTGCAGTACCAGCCTGGTGGGGTGAGGGTTTCCCTGGAGAGGGCTGGGAGCTCCATGGGGATGTCCCATGGCTGGAAAAGTGTGGCTGAGCTTTTTCCAGGTGTCTCTGTTGGTGATTATCAACAAACCAGCTCAGGAGAGGAAACAGAATCTGCTGCTGTGTTTTAGGGGTTTAAAACCCATCCATTCCAGCATTAACAAACCTGAGGATGAGTGTGGGATCAGCTCTGGGGTGGGAGCTGCCAGAGCAGGCCCCATGCTCACATTAAGCTTTTAAGCTCTGAGCTTTAATAGAGATTTTCCAGAAGATTGTCAAGATTAATTTGGATTCACGTCCTGCAGTGCCTGCCCAACTTTAATTTTAAAGCAAATAATGTGAGGAGGAAACCAAAGAGTATTTCCTCACTCTGTGGCTGTGCTGCTTGAACACAACCTGTGGCTCATTAGAAAGGCCTAAGGCAAGCAAATAAATATTTATTTTTTAAAATCTTACCATTTGAATTTAGGAAAAGGATTTCTTCCACTTGGAACACCTGTAGGAAGGTCCTTAAAAAATGTTACTTCCCATTGGATCTTCCACTTGGGCTCTGGGCATCTTTAGCTGTCTCAAGATCAGTTTAAATCTCATATGGAACATTAAATGCTCATTTTTAGATCCCATTTGCTACATTAAATGCTAATTTTAAAATTCCATTTTCTACATTAAATGCTCATTTTTAAGGATGTTTTCCTTCAAAATGTTTCTAAGGAAAACCAGGATAAATCCTGAAAAGAAGGAGCTTGTCAATTGTTGACTTTATTCTTTGCTTTTCAGGGGTTTGGAGTTTTTTTTTTCCATTCCTGTATTAATGCATGAATGCAAATACTCTTGTTAAGAAATAAATGGAATAAAAAATAAATGTTTGAATGGTGGCTACCCACAGAAAAGTCAGTGGGGTTGGACAGGATTTTCTCCTGCTGATAATGATCTAAAAAGTGCCTCTGTAATTGTGCCATTATCCCAATAACAGAATTATCACCATCTCCAACAACAGACTTTCATGTGTTAGCAAAGCACAGCAGAAATTAAACTTTTGGGGATGAAATGAGGCTGTTCATTTGTTTTTTTGTTTTTTTTTTTTTTTTTTTTTTTTTTTTTTTTTTTTTTTTTTTATTCTCGTTTATCCTGCTGAAAATAAATGCAGCTGGATTTCCAGGGCTGCCTGGGAATATCACCCCAATGGCACCGTGGCTTTGCCAGGGTTTTCCCAGGATGTTTGCCAACATCCTGCTGGCACAGGGCAGCTGCTACTCCTCAGGCCACCCTTGGGTACCAGTCCTTGCTTCTGAAGGCCAGGAGAAAACCATAAAGCCAGGAGAAATCCATTCCCTGGCTAAGAAATCCAGCAGTGTCCCAACATGTCCCAGGCTAGAAAGCTGTATCCCACCTTGCTCCAAGGAGTAGTACACTCAGAAAAGTTGGGATAACTCCCCTGACTGATATAAAACAACTCTTCTGGAGCAAGCAGCAAGTGTATATCCTCTTTCTCCTGCTTTTTGTGTGTAACTGAATAGATTTGTCCTTACACAAGTGCAGTAGGGTCACAGCTGTGCTAAATGCTGCTGTACCTCTCACTGCAATATTCATTGTTCCAGGCTTACAATGATTTCTTTATCAAGCCAGTCCTAAAAATCATCCCATTTAATTAAAATCATAATATTTCAGTTAAGGAAACAACTATTTATTAAATAAATTTGTCCAGGGAATAAAAGCTGGGGAGAAAACTTTGTGCTGTGGCAAGAATTTCCTGCTAAATAATAAAAGTTTTAAGACCAGAACGCCTTGAAAGAGTAAATATTGCATTTTTTTCTTCTCAAGAAAGTCTTCATAAATGAAAAAAAGCTTCCTTCAGTTAAAAGAGGCCTCAGGTTCTGGTCCATGGTGTAAACTCCAGCTCCTCCAAGGCCCTGGAAGCAGTCAGGAGAGGTGGTGAGGGATGTTTGGTGTCACCTTGGAGGCAGGATCAAGCTTTAGGGATGGATACTGGGAGGAATTCCTGCTTACACACACAGCCTTGAATCCTAGGAATGAAAAAATTTCTTGTGCAGGCAGGGAAAGGATGCCAAGGAGGATGGATGTGAGGAGCTGCAGAGGGTGGGGATACCCACAGGAGCTCTCTGGCCATCCTTGCACCTCCTGGGGTCAGCCATGAAGTGTGAACCCAGCCTGCCTTCCAGGTTTTGTGGGATTGCAGTCCCTTGCATGGAGGAGAACCTCTGGAAACGGCCCCACCTCTTGTCTGCCTGGTGTGTTTTGTTTTCTACCACGATTTGAAATTCAGGCTGTGCTGGGGACATTGAGGGCATGGCCAGGGAAGTGGCTGAATGGATTTGCTGCTCCATGGTGCACAGGCAGGCACTGGAGCAGAACTGAAAGGATGCTCCATGGGATTAAACTGTCCATTCCTTCTGCTCTTCAACAGGAAAAATTGTCTTTCTTGCCTTGGGGGGAAGGCCAGGCTCAGGTTTTTCTTGAAATGCTTTTTGTGATGAATTTTTTTGATAGCCACAAGTTAGTCTCTCTAACTCCTCATAAATGCTGGGAATGGATAAGAGGGGGCTTGGGCAGATACTGCTCAGTAATAGAGGTTTAATGTTGACCATACACATTTTAAACTAAGGAAAATCCTTATTGGAAGCAATGCAGCAGAGGGAAAAGGGAGAAGAAGGGAAAAGGAGGCAGAAGGGTCAGGTACCTGTTGATTCATAGCATGATAGCAGGGGAGGATTAATCCCCTCACTTCTGGTGTCAACTGGGTGTGAAATGTTGGTTAATAAACATTGGAATAAGTCAATATATCATTTTAATATTGCTGATTCATAGAAATAAAGAACGGGTTGGGTTGGAAGGGACATTGAAGATCAACACATCCCATCCCCTGCTTGGGCAGGGACACCTTCCACTATCCCAGGCTGCTCCAAGCCCCATCCAGCCTGGCCTTGGACACTTCCAGGGATCCAGGGGCAGCCACAGCTTCTCTGGGCACCCTGTGCCAGGGCCTGCCACCCTCCCAGGGAACAATTCCTTCCCAAAATCCAATCCAAGTCCTCCCTCTTTGCACAGAGCTGTTCCTTGGCACAGTGGAGGGACAAGCCTAGTGTGACTCCACAGGATGTGCTGTATTGTCACATTCTGCAGGATCTGCAGTTTGACACCAAATCATTTACCCCAGGCAGGTCACAGGCAGTGACTTCACTCCCACGCTGCACCCCTGGGGTCTCAGGTCAGGTGTGTCGCTGTAAGGCTAGGGAGCAGCAAAGAAACACAGCAACAATAAATCACTTCTAGAAAGCAGAAGTGATTTATTGCAGAAGTAGACACATTTTTATAGACTGGTTTGCTGAACCAAAGGATAGAATAAGATCATTGGTCCAAGGAAGGCAACACCTCTTGTAAACATGCTCTTACCAAAACATCAAGTTCTTCACACACTCATCCTGTCCACAACACCAGGTGTCAAACTTTGTTATTAATTCTTTCCCTTCTGTTTTCCTTTGAGTAGTTTGGGAAAACTCAAACTGCTGTTTTCCCTGACTCTCACCAGCATCCACACAGGGGGGTTCAACCCTTGACAGGAGGGGACAGCCAGGGGGGGTCGGGCTGTGCTGCCAGGGAACAGGGACAGGACAAGGGGAAAGGGCCTCAAGCTGTGCCAGGGGAGGCTCAGGTTGGACAGCAGGAGGAATTTCTGCATGGAAAGGGTGCTCAGGCCTTGGCAGGGGCTGCCCAGGGAGGTTTGGAGTGCCCATCCCTGGAGGTGTCCAAGGAAGGGCTGGAGGTGGCACTCAGTGCTCTGGGCTGGGGACAAGGTGGGCATGGGGCACAGCTTGGGCTCCATGGGCTGGGAGGGCTTTTCCAGCCTCAGGGATCCTGGGATTCTGTGGGGCAATTTTGGACTGTGCAGGAATGCTGAATTTCCACCTACAATGGGAAGGAGCTGATTACAGGGACCAGAGGGTGCAGCACTGGGTACCCTGGGGAATAAGACCTGGATCCCTGAGGATTTTGCAGTGTTTAGCCTGCTTTTCCAGTTTTGTTTTTTTTTTTTCTTTTCTTTCATTCACCTCAGAGTTTACTTGGTGAGGTAAACTCTAATTTGCTGGCAGATTGCTGTGCTCTCTGAGATGATGTCTTTGCATTTCCAAGGAGAACGAAACCACAAATGTCCTTTTTCCCCTTTTTGACTATGTCAGCGAGGAAAAACACCCTCAGAGACCCACTTGTGATCTCCAGAGGCACAAGGCCTGGTTTTGTGTTTAAGCTGCTGCCTTCTACTTTTAGATTATTCTGTTGTAGTGGTTCTACTGAGAATTTGAAAAGATAGTGTCAGGAATTAAATCCTGGACTTTTTCCTCTGTTTTTTATCCTTGAAAAATAATGATGTTTATTTTTACTTGTTATTTTTGATTTCTAAATCCCTTTTATTTTAAGGATGAGTGCTGCCTTTTCGGATTTTTTTGCCATCAGTTATTCATTCTGCCCACAATGAGAATCACATTTTGCTTTTCAATACCTGCAGTGTGGGATCTCAGGTACAGATGGATCAGCAGGGTGGAATCACTGGTAAACCAAGTATTCCATGGTTTTCTCCTGATGCAAACAGGCCCAAGATCCAATCCTCAGTCAACACAGTGGTGCTTCAGAGCCTTCAGGGATGGTTCCATCCCACATCCTGTGTGTTCAGGGAAAGAAAACTCCTCTTGTCAGGAATTTTGTACCAAGTCAAGCCAAATCCTGGCTCGTGGCCCAGGAGGACTGTGGAATTCTGAGCTCCAGGCTGTGACAGGACTTCACATGGTATTTTCTGCAGCTCTTCACAGATCAGTGCAGAACATTAGGCACAACTGGAGATTTATTGAGGTGTTAGGGGTTTGTTTGAAGTCACTCATCCTTCCCAAATTATCATTTGGGATTGAAATATTGGTGGCTGTGCATAGCAAGAGGATTGTTTTGTGTTGCTTACTAAAATATAGAGAAAAATGGAGTGATGGGAGGGATTGGAGTGAAAGACTGGGGCTTTTTACTGCCAGTATTGAAGTAGATGCAATTACTAAATATCTTGCTCACATTATAGAGTGACTTGAAATGCAGGGCTCTGAAAGGTGGTGTGATCTCCAAGTCAGGATCTGCAGCTATACCCTGCATGGCTTCCTTGAGGTTTCCCTCAGAAGGGAAAGGAGACAGCCCAAAATAGTGGGCCAAGACTTGTTTGGGTGTTATTTTGGTGAGGATCTCTGGAGCTGTGATCTATCAGCTCTAGAAAATGCTCAGGGCAGTTGTTCAATCCCTTGGTGGGGCAGAAGAGAGAGGAACAGCTGTGCTTAGTATTTAAATATTAAAAATGATGACTTGTGGGGAGTTGTAAAGGATGAGACATCTGGAGGTGGAATACAACTGGCTTAACCCCTTAATTTATAAACCAATCCTGGAACTGTTGGAAAATATCAAGTGATTAGTTTGATGTTCATCCCTGTCCCTCTCCATTATGGCCACAGATGTCCTCAGATAGTTGTGCTCCCCTCATGTCCCACACACAGTGTCCCCCAGGGTGTCACCAGGGTGCCTGAAGAGTTTAGGAACATTCAGCTCCTTCTTAGGGATCAGTGTTGGATTATAAATCATTCATCAATGGATTGGAAATCAAGGTGAGAGCATAAGCACAAGTTCAGGACTTACTGCACCTGACTCACCTCAAGCAAGATAACATGATTGGGAGATCCAGGTCTGTTCCTTAACCTTCTTTTTGAAGTTTCCCCATACCCATTAAACTCTCCTTCCTCTGGTCTCCAGAGGTGTTTTGGGAGCCCTTGGACAGTGTGCAGCCATTTGATAATCACAGATACTTCAGAGCTTGTCCTTGTGCCTGATACTTCTCAGAAAAAGCCATTTATTCCCCTATCCAGCTTGTTATCACCCAGACAGATCCAATTCTTGTATCCATTTTCATGCTTAGATAACAAATAGATCCCTCCCAAAGCAGCTGATAGTCTCCTCTCCTCAGAGGAGAAGGATTTCAGCAGGGCCAGGAGTCTGCTTGGAAATATTTTGCTTTTTGATCAGGCCAAGTAAAGAATTCTTCATACAGGGGCAGAAATGCAGCTGGAGGCTTCCAAACTCGGTTTCCTTTTGCCTGGCTCGTAATCACATCAGCTCCTGTGTGATAAGAGGATTATTGTCTTTATCATTAGGATTATTTTTCAAATGAGGGAGGAACCTGAGCATTTCTTGACAGGTTAGAGGCTGAAGTTTAGCTTCTCTCTCATGTTTTTCCATCTCTTCTAAGAAAAAATGCCTGAATTTCACTGCAGCATCCTGGATTGCATCTTATTAGCCATGGAAGACCATGGAAGAGAAGTGCTCCTGTGGGAATGTTGGGTCTGCCAGGGTCAGAGATGCCTTTGGGTGGTGTTTTCTGGGATTTCTTCTCCTTGCAAAACTGTTCATTGTCTTGGGCTTATAATGGAAAGCCATCTGAGGTCTCTGATATAATATTTTAGAGAATCCTAAACGAAACTGGGCTTAAATATGTTAAAATCCATGGAATGTTAGGGAGAGAAAGCAGTGGAAAAAGGGCCTTTTTCTGCATGGCTGCTGGAAAAGTTTGAGCCAAGCCTCATTACAAGGAGGATGTCTCAGGCTTCGTGTTTGAAAACTCTGTCTCCAAACTGCCCTTGGAGCCTAATGAAAACTGGAGTCTGCCTGCAAATCCACAATGCCAAGCAAAGCCTTCTGGAGGAGCATTAATTTGATGGAAAATGCAGCTTTGGGGCTGAATAAATCATTGACAGACTGTTTCAGAAATGAAAAAATTCATCTCTCTGGGTGTTGGATTCCTTGCAGGATGAAGAGGCTCTGAGGAAGAGGGCAGAGCAGGGGGTGGTGCTGGTCTGGGGTCAGACAGGCTGGGGACACTGTTGCCTGCCTGCAGCACTTGGAAGCTGAGGATGGATGGGATGGATGCATGGATGATTAAATGGGCTGGAATTTGGCAGGGCTGGCAGGCCTGGAGAGGGATAATTAATGGCTTTGATGTTTAACTGGTGCCAGGGAAAAGCAGAGGGTGGTGGGGTTGATGTGAGGCAGATGCTCCACATCTCCTCTCATGCTGCTCAAGGTAACACCTCGAGGGCTCTGTCCAGTTCTGGGCCCCCTCAGCCCCTCCTGGGGCTCCAGCCCCTTCCCCAGCTTCATTCCCTTCCCTGGACATGCTCTAGCCCTTTGTCACAAGGAGCCCAAAATTAAACTTCCAAGGGATGCACTTGGGGACCTCACGTTGCTGACAGGGCTCATAGTGAATATTTAATGTTTGATGAGTATCTCAGCTATCCCTTCTAGCTGATCCCTGAATTCCTGCCCATGATGACAGCATTCCCAAAGTCTCCAAGCCTCAAGTTGGAGTGGAGGTAGAAAACCTCAGATCCCGACAGGAATTGCAGTGTCCATGAACACTTAGTTGTTAACTTGGAATCCTCTTATCTTCATGAAGGATTCATTGAAATTTCAATTTGTTGTGAAGCTCTTTAGGATTTCCTAAGTGAGTTTTTAGTGCAGAGACACAGCATTTTGCACATCCAGAAATTCAGCCTTGTTGAGAGCAGCCTCTGCCACGGCTGCTTTCTCCTGGCACCAATTCCCAGAGAGTTCAGTAATGTAGTGGTGGCTAAAAACATGCTTTGGGTTCTGTTAGAAAGGGGTATTTAGAAACACAGCTCTGAAATGAATTCCCTGGCCTGAAACATGACTGGAAGTTCAATTGCTGTGGCTGGGGAAGAGGGGAAAACTTGGGATAACTGGAATTGAGCCCACAGAGTAATGGAGTGCTTGGGTGGTGCCAATTCTTTTAGGAAATAAGTGACTGTGGGACAAGAGAAATATCAGCAAGTCCTTCACTGGCTGTGGCCACCTTCCTGGCATGGGCTCAGTAAAAAACACCGTGGCAAAGGCCAAGGGAAGGTATTAGTCCTTCACATGGTCAAATTGGTGGTAATGGCTGGAAATCAGAAAGCCCCAGTGCAGACTTGATGCTGTCACTTAAATCCACTTAGATTAGGAAGAGATGGGGTTTTCTCCCTGCTGGAGAAGGCTGGCTGGGAATTCTGGAGAGAAGCACAGTGAATAACCCAACCTAGCAGAGTGGTTTGTAATCCAGTATTCATATCCAAGGCTGCAGCCTTCATTCCATCTTTCCTTAAGGATGGTTGGCAGTTATCCCATTGCCCAGCTAACCCAGCTGTGGGTGAGCAGCAAACTGATGGAAAAATGGAAATTGATGCACCACTTGTCCCTGAAATTTTTTTATTTTATTATGACAAAGCATCGTGGAAAATGCATTTCAATAAGAACAGAAATTTAATTAGGGATCTGATGAGCTGTCACTTTAGTTAACTCTTAACAAACACAGAGCTCTTGAGGTGTATGTTGGGATGAGGATGGTGTGATCCTGGTGTGCTGACTGGAATCCTCTGGGGAGGGAGACATGGCCAGGCCTCTGTTTGTTCAGGCAAAACCAAAATAGCACAGGCTGGCTCTGAGGAGCTTTGAAATAAAGGGAATTATTGCTTCCCCTGCAGAGGGAGTGTAAAATGCATAAATTCATCCAGACCCTTTAGACAGAGGGATTTTAATGTTTGTCAGTGATCTGGGTGAAACAGTTGCTGAGTGCAGCCAAATCATGTCCCATATACAAACAAAAAAAACCCCAAATCAAGATGAAAAATAGGGACAATCTTTGGATCCACCTTGTTGCAGCACATCTGTACTGCGAAGTGTGTGAGACTGAAGGCCAAACTAAGTAAAGATCTGGGCACAATTCCAAACTAAAAGCTCATTAACTCCAGCCCTGTGCTGGCTTGACCTCTGGGATGTGTGTGAGGACACCTCTGGATGCTCCTTGGCAGGGAATTGGGAGCTAATTTTGGCCTTGACATTACAGAATGATGCTGCTGGAGACAAAGCCCTGGTGCAGGAAAAGCTGCTGCTTCACTGTTTGGGTGCAATGCGAGGTGTGAGGGAAATACTGTTTCAATATTTCCTTACATTCATGGGATAACAGTGATGATTCATGAGGAAATGGGATAGTTCCTGTATTTAGGTTGTATTTAGGTTGGATTTAGGTTGGATCTCTGCAGAATGTGCAGGCTGGAGGATGTGTAAATGTGGGATTAATGCAGTGAGTTGGTTTCTATACAATTTATATCCTGTGTGTTGCTGTCTTGGAATTATTGTTTCACATGCCTGCAGCTTGGTGAGCTCATCAATGGCTAATCTGGGAGGTATAGCAAGAAATTTGGCTTAAACAAATATTTTACATGATTCCTAAGGTGGTTTAGGGAGCTTTTCCTCTTTCTTTGCTCAGAGTGGCAGGTTCTTTCCTGGTTTTTTCCTGGAGAAAACCTCTACAACCATCTGTAATTACTGGTGGAGCAAAGGGAGGGTGTCAGATCATTCCTTATTGACTTTTTTTCCCTCCCAGAATTTAATTATCACTGCTTTTAGTTATTTGCTCTCTTTTTATCTCACTGGGGTTATCTCTGTGTGGTGTCAGAGTTGCACCCAGCTGGATAAGAGCAGTGAGGATGTGGTGGATGTGGTTTTAGAGGATGATGGATGGTGGTGGCTCCTCCAGCTTGTCCTCCTCCCTGGCCAGCTGCTGGGGTGGCTTTTGTATCTGTGATTTACATAATTCCTAATATTCCACCTGTCCTCTGGAATTTGGGACAAGGTGAGCAATAAGTGAAGGTGATGGGGTTTATTCTCCTCCTTAAATAACCCAGAGCATGAAATTGGACTTGGATTTTAAAAGGCAAAAACCCCCTAGTTTGCAGTTTGTTCTGGCATAAAGCATTAGCCTTTACCAGGAAGAAACTCCATGGGGAATGTAGAGGTGGGATTTGCATCTGTTTCATCCAAAAGCTGTCATTTCCAAACCAAAACCAACCCATATTTGAATTAAACTCATCAAGAGTTCCTCAGGAAAGCCAGAAATACTTGTTTCAATATTTTTTCAATATTTTTTTCAATATTTGTTTCAATATTTGTTACAACAGTCATGCAGTTTTGGCCATTCCAAAACTACTCTTGGGTGCTCTCACCGTTTGCCAGGTGGATTTGTTTGGAAGATGAATAAATTGGGTAAAGTCTTGTTTCTGTGCTTGAAGATTAGAAAGGATTTTGTGTGTGCACATCTCCAGTCATCTCTCCTGAGTGAAATACATGTCCTTTACCTGGTAATTGTTGTGTTTTGTCTCAGCAGAGCCCAGGAAAGATGAGGCACAAAGCCTTTAATATGATTACAGAGAGCTGTTTAGATGTGCATCTCATTTTTTGGGATGTCTGGAGACCTGGCAGGCTGCCTTCCTCACACAAGCAGTGCTTTCTCCTCATGAAGATATAGAAATATTGGTCTAAAGATAGGCAATAATTAGCACAAAAGAAGATGTTACAGAAGGTAGCCCCTGGCACTGTTGATAGGGGATCTGGTTCAGAAGCTGTTGTTGAGCATGAAATCCCCACTGAGTAAAATGAACTGATTTGATCACTAAATGCCCACAGATTATACATTTAGTAAATTGATTATTTACTCTTTTATGCCCCTAACTCCCAGTGACTCTCATGTCACAGAAAATTCTCAATGATGGGAGCCACCGTGCCTGGGGCAGGAGTTTGGTTCTGGAGCTGAGCAGGACAAGGGAAAGCCTTTTAATCATTGGCATTTTCCCCTTTATTGAATGGGAAGAGTTAAATTTGTGGTGATTTGAGGAAAACAGAGGATGTGGCTCCTCTTTGGGAGCTTCCAATTAAACTCAGACTGGGAGGAAGTGCAGAAACCTTCAGCAAAGTGGTGAGGAATGGAGCTCTGCCCTTTTTTCCATCAGTTTTGAGCCAAAAATTAGGGATTCATGTCTGGGAGTTCAGGTTGTTTTCTCATTCTTGAGCTGCCCTGAACCTGCTGGTCAGGGTGGAATGGCTGGAATCCCTGGAAATGCTCAAGGCCAGGTTAGGCAGGGCTTGGAGCACCCTGGGAGGGGGGAAAGTGCCTCTGCCTATGGCAGGGGTGGTACAGGATGGGCTTCGAGGTCCCTCCCAACCCAAACCATTCCATGGATTTCTGATTCCATGGCCAAGGCTGGACCCCAGGACTGTGGTAACCAAAGTCAGTCAATTCTGAGGTGGGAAAAGGAAGAATTTGTAATAGGAATAGGAATTTGCTTCTCTGAAAAATTAATCTGTGTGAGCAAAAGATAGGTTTTCATTTCTGTGTCTGGACTCAGTTTGGAGAAGCCTCCGGGGAATCTGGAGAGGAGTTAATGACTCACAATGTGCTTAATTACCTGTGAAGTTACTTTGTGCTGAGCAGGCAGAAAGTGAGAGTTGGGCAGAGTGCAATGAAAGTTCTTTAGTCAAGACAAAAATGAAAGAGGAGGGGAAAAAGCACTGTGGTACCACAGATGTCCATGACAAGTCCAGAAAAAAAGGTGGATTGGTATAGAATCATAGAATCCCAGAAGGAATTTAGTTGGAAGGGCCTTAAAGCCCATCCAGTGCCATCTCATGCCATGGGCAGGGACACCTTCCACTATCCCAGGCTGCTCCAAGCCCCAAAGTCCAACCTGGCCTTGGAAACTCCCAGGGATCCAGGGGCAGCCACAGCTTCTCTGGGCACCCTGTGCCAGGGCCTGCCCACCCTCCCAGGGAACAATTCCTTCCCAAAATCCCATCTGTCCCTGCCCTCTGGCAGTGGGAAGCCCTCAGAAGGTAAAGGACAAGGGCAGCAGCTGCCTTGGCTGGGTTTTCCAAAGATCTGTGCATGACGAAGTCAGGGATGAGCTTCTGGGCCATAAATAAGTGTGGAAGTTCTGTCCTGAGTGGGAAGAGACTTAAAACACTCACAAATGCTCATCAGAAAGGAGTCACATGGATAATGTGGCTGCCTGGGTAGGATTACCAACATGAAATGGTGGTTTTGGTTTGTTTTTATTTCAGGGAGTTAATTCTGCTTTCACACAGGAGCCACACTGTTTTTGTACTGGTACAAATCCCATTTTTGAAGGAAGTCTTAGTCATGCTACTAATGGGAGCATTTTCTCTTCAGCACCTATAAAAGTTCTCTAAATCGTGCCATTTATGCTCTGATATCTTAATGTTTTTATGTCCAGGCAGAGACCAGTCTGGTTTTTGTGCACTGAGTCCATTTGCACATCATAATGATCATTTTATGCATTTGTCCTCTCCTTGCATGGGATAAATTTTTAATGTGCAGGCAGAGGGTGACATTTTTATTGCTTTTACGGGCATCAGGAATGCATTTTAAATTCAATTATGTACTGTCTCTGGAAATACCACACAAGTGACTCGCCAATAAATACATCTTGTGGATTACTGGAAACTAACAGGGACAGTAATCACTGGAGTGACTTCACTGGGCCAGTTTTTGTCACTCCAAAAAATACAAGTTAATGCATATTAGGAGGAATAATTCAAGCTTCATATAGACACTGATAAACCAGCCTAATTACTTCTGGAAGGAGACGAAAAGAGTTTCTGCAGCTCAGTGGAGACAAACTCACTGGGTGCCCCAGCAGCTCGATATGCAATTAGAAATCAGTGTTTTAAAGGGTAAGGGAAGTCAGAAGTCAGAAAAGGGCATTCCATGCACTGAACAAGAGCTCAAAGAACTCGCAGGAGCTGTGCTGTTGGATTGAGCTGGATATGAAGACAAATCAGGCTTAGGCTGAAGTGTCCTCAGAGGGATGGTAAAAACTCCTGAAGTTGTTAATAATTGAACAAATTCCAGCTGACCTGCCGTGAATCACTGTTCTGTTAAGCTGCTGACAAGGAGGGGAGCAGAACCAGCTGGCCAGAGTACACCAGGAATCAATCAGAATCTGGTTTAACAAGAAAATCCAAACCGCTGGAAAACTGGGAAGATAACATTCAAAGGAAATTGGGATCTGTGAGTGCAGGAACACATCCATAGGCATGGGATTTGTAATGCCTTGTGGGACGATAAAGGGTGGTATTGAAAATAAAACAATGTCACCTGAAACAAGTAATTACAGGGTAAGTCCTTATCCAGAGGAGGTAAATGCAGGAGGAATCAGCATTTGCTTCCAGGGCATGGAATAACAGAGTGGTTCATGTTTGCAGGGATCATGTGCTCCTTTAAAACAGCTGAGCTTGAGCTGATCCCACAACACCCCAGAGAAATGTGAAGGGAGCAGATGCCCTGTCCAACACAGCCTCTACTCCTCTGCAGCTGTAGGATGGGAGATGCTCAGCAGCTCCTGGATCCTCTGAGGAAGCCAGGATTGCAATCCATGACCTGGATTTTCCTGTCCAGGCTAATGGCATTTACCCTTCCAACAGCACCAGGAATCCAGGACCTTCTGTTCCCCTGTGTTCCAGGTTAAACTGATGTTTCAGTAAATCCCAGTCCTTCACAAAGTGTTCCCAGCACTGTCTCTGTGAGGTTCTAGATTTAAGGGACAATGGATAAGGGACAGTGTCCTTGAGCCTCTGAGCTCCACTAAAGCCCCCACTGAATTTTGGTTGGTAAAAGATAAAAGCACCTCTGGATAAGAAAATATCCAACCTTGTGTCCTTGGCTCCCTCATGGACAGAGCTCTGCCCCACATGGTGCTGTTCCTGTCCTGTTCTTATTGCTGGAAATGGGAGAATGAGACAAAAAACTCAGTTTATGGGATTTCTAAATCCACTGGACTTTGGCTTCCCTCACTTGTAGATGATCTTTGTCACCTGATCGTCCTCCCATGTGGGTAATAACCACTTTGAATCCATATTAAGTGACAAATGTGTTATTCCAATACACTTAATGGGATTTTTGGGGGGATATTATTGGGAACAATCTGGTTATTTTGTTTTAAATCAGTCCTTGTGTGCCCACTCTGGTGCTGCTGCCCTGATCTACGTGCCTGGTCCAAAACTGAGCTGTTGAACACGTGTGAACCATTAAAGGGATTTTAGACATTAATCACCCCAGAGAAGTAAATTGAGTCATCTGCAAACGTGTGGAATGATCATCAATAAATCAGGAATGACAGGAAACCAGGACTGGATTTATGGAAGTGCTTTCAACACCTGTTGCTGGCTCCTTTTAACAGTATTTTGATATCTTTCAATGAGTCAGATTTTAATCTCAAGTGTTTCCTTCTAAACACATTGAATGGTGGTTTTAATCAAGATGAAATGTGACCTTGCATAAATCAACACACAGAAAATAAATTCTCCAAGTCAGCCATAATTGTATCATGGTGACCTTCTTTCAATGAAAAAATGAAATAAAATAAAGCTGACTGGCATAAATTATATTTTAAAATCATTTTTGATGGGGTGGTGGAGCCACTGTTGGATGAGAATGGGCTCTGGGAATAGCCAGGCTCTTGGATGATGCTCTGGTAAAAGAGGAAGAGCAGGATATCCTGGATTGCAGGCTCAGAGCAAAAACTCAGCACCAAAACTGGGTTCATTCCTTTTGCATCCATCTTCCCTGTCTTTCCCCTTCCCTGACCTCCTCAGGGGCTAATTTGGGGTCAGGTTTCCCTTCTGTTTGCTTCATGTCTGCCAGAGAAATCCTGGAATTCTGTCCTGCCTTTTATTATTTCTCAGTCCAAATATCAACCAGGGAGACCACAGATATTCCCAACCACTCCAGTTTCAGGATTGTCTTCATCACTTTTAGAACAGGACAAGATAAAAAGGTTTGGAAATTCAACCACAGGCCAAGGGAATGATGGAGCAGAGTGCCAGTGGAATTCCCTTCCTGGGATACAGACATAACCCCATCATGTGCTGACCTTTTGTCACCTGTTGAACAGCAATTAATTAAACAAATTGGTGGAATTTAGTGAAATTTTCATGTTGCAGTGGAGAAAATAATGGAAAAGAGGAAATGCTGGAGAGAGCAAAATGAAACATCTGTTGGGATTCAAGCGGGGATGGATCCAATGCATGTTGGATCCAAAGGAAAAGTCCTCAGGAAGTTCCATCTAATGGCAGGAAGGGGCTGTTCCATGGATCAAGTGACCCATGGCTGGTCACTCCTGCTGGTGGCCACTGACCAGAAGGTTCCTCCCCTTTTCCAAATTGCTTTGGACTTGGAATGTTGCACTTTCCCCTCATGGATCATCTGAACCCGAGATGCTCCAGTTGGAAGCTTGGACGTCCTGCTCCCAACAGGACTGGGATGAGCCTGGGTATAAGATCTAGAACTGAAGGATTGGATTTGGGATCACCAGCCCCAGATGGGCTGTGCTGGGAGACAAAGCCAGGACTGGGATGAGCCTTGGTGTAGGATCAAGAATCAGGATTGGTTTTGGGATCACCAGCTGCAGGTGGGCTGTGCTGGGAGAGGAAGCTGGGACTGGGATGAGCCTGGGTGTAGGATCACGAATTGGGATAGCTTTTGGGATCACCAGCACCAGGTGGACTGTGCTGGGAGAGGAAGCTGGGACTGGGATGAGGCAGTAGGATCAAGAACTGAGGCTTGGATTTGGGATAGGTTTTGGGATCACTATCCCCAGATGGGCTGTGCTGGGAGAGGAAACTGGGACTGGGATGAGCCTGGGTGTAGGATCACGAATTGGGATAGCTTTTGGGATCACCAGCACCAGGTGGACTGTGCTGGGAGAGGAAGCTGGGACTGGGATGAGGCAGTAGGATCAAGAACTGAGGCTTGGATTTGGGATAGGTTTTGGGATCACTATCCCCAGATGGGCTGTGCTGGGAGACAAAGCCAGGACTGGGATGAGCCTTGGTGTAGGATCAAGAATTGGGATAGCTTTTGGGATCACCAGCAGCAGGTGGGCTGTGCTGGGAGAGGAAGCTGGGACTGGGATGAGCCAGTAGGATCAAGAACTGAGGTTTGGATTTGAGATCACCAGCCTGGGAGAGGAAGCCGAGAGGGTTTGACAGCAGCAGAATAGAATTGTATGGAATTATTGCAATTGGCTTCCCAGCACAGAATGTTTTTTTGTTTATTTTGGGTTTTTTTTATTGCCCATTATGCTGCTCGCCTGTCTCTAAAATTTGCAAGATTATATTTTCATAAACAATTGGATTTTTGAGCAGTGTGTGGAATCTGTCAGGCTTTATTTGATTATTTCTCCAATACAGCCCAGACCCCTTGAAAATCCTCGACCTTTAATTCACTTCCAGCTGCAGAGGCTTTGCTGTGCATAGGAAATTTTGGTCTCCAAGATGTAAAGGGAAAATCAACAGCATTGTAAAGTCTGGGATTAAATCATCCTTCTCCTTTCTTTAATTCAATAAAGGACCCAGGCTTATCCTGAAGAAAGGGATGTCCCAGTTATGGCTGTAGAGGTACTTTAAAGGTATTTGGGATTCTGTGCAGGTCACGAGGAAGGGGGTTTTGCCCATTCATGGGTTGGGATCACAGAATTGGGCTGGTTGGGATGTCCTGGGGGTCTTGCTGGGGATCCCTGGGGTTGGCACAGCACTGCTTGTTTGTGGGAAGGTCTCAAATGCCTCTGAGGTGGATTTTCATGGGGCCAATCCCAGGATTTCATCCTAGTGTGGTTGTGCTGGGTTCTCATCATGAAAGGAACAAAATTCTTTGGATTTTGGCACCATTTTTTGGCTTATTTCTCTGGGAGTATCTAAGTCATTCTTGGAAGTCTGTTCTCATTGGTGATCTCAGAAGCGATCCGCTGGTGATCACTCAGAAGGGATTTTCTTTGGAGCTGTCCTTCCATAAATCATCTCAGATCTGTCAGCCAGAGTGAGGAGCTCAAGGTTGCTCTCAAACCCAGTGTCTGGGATTTGGTGATGCTACCAACCACAGAGTCACCCCTGCTAACTCCCAGCCTAGGAATGTGTTGGGCAGGATATCCATGTTTTTAAATCCTTCTCATAGTAACTAAAACCAAAAAAGGTAGATATTTTAGGTGTTTTAATGCTTTGTGAATTGTGAAGATTCAATCAACAAATGTGTCAGGGAGCAATTAAAAAAAA
>VZTT01040094.1:0-14907 GCA_013400855.1 Buphagus erythrorhynchus | reverse complement strand
ATTATTATTTTAAATTATTCTCTTAAACGAGCAGGAGCCTGAGCACACACGGGCTCCACACTCATATTTAGGGTTGACCTCAGCTGTTGGTGAATTCATCCTCAATTCAGCAAATAGATTTCAAATGACGGAGAAAAAAGGAAGAGAGGAGAGCTGGAAATATCAAAGTGTTCTCATGTAAAATCAGGTGCTGTGCTCTTTCATTAGGGGTGGAGGTTGGTGGGTTTTTTAATTTGGTTTGGGGTTTGAGGTTGGTTTTGGGTGGCTTTTTTTTTCCCCCCCTTTTTCGTTAGCTTGCAATTCAAGTTTTCAAACCGAAGCCAGGGCAGGATGGTTTGAAACCCAACTCCAAACTGACTGCAGGAGCTCTCTTTGCCTTTATTTGGAGTGCTGGGCTCTAATCACTTTGAAGATCATAAATCTCACATCGTTTAAGCCTCTCCCCCAGCCTTTGTAGCTGGCCTACATTTCAGGTCTGCCTCCCTGCCTGCCTCCCGTGCTGTGCTCCAGGCGGGATGGGAAGGGTGGAGTGACCTGGTTAGACCCCTTCCCTGCCTCCCAGTTCCCTGCTGGGGCTGCTCTCACCCTGCAAACGGCGAGGGAGGGAAACTCCTGCGGAGTTTGAGGTTTTCGAGCAGTTTGTGGGTCAGCCCTGTGCTTTATGAGAAAGCTGCCTCTGATCCCTCAGCCTATTTGGCAAACATTTCTTCTCTCCCCCCCTCCCTTTCCCTCCCCTCTTCAAACTCTCCTCCCACCTGGATGCAACAGTAATTTGTATGTGAATGAGAGGGAAAAGGGTGTGGATGGAAAAAGCAGCATCTTCAGCCTTGCCTATCTGGTTTGGCTTTTTTATTTAGTGAGTCTAATGCTGGTTGTTTCCTGTTTATGGCGAGGGAAATGCAAAGGCACAGTAATAAACTTTCACCTTCGGTGCTGGCAGCCTGCACAGGGCCACCTGCCTCCTGATGGCTTGGGATGGTGGCCAGAGCGTGGCAGGGACAGATCCGAGTGACTCTGCCTTTTCCTGGCAAAACCTCCAAGCCCAGTTTGCCTCGAATGGGAGCAGGACAAGGGCTGGGAGTGCTGGGATGGGAGATTTTCCTGGCTGCCATGTGGTGATCCTGCCCAGGTGCTGCGGTCTCCCCAGCTCTGGTTGGGTTTAATTCCCCGTTCAGCCTTTAGGAAATACTGGATTGTTTGTTTGTGTAGCTGCTCTGGAGAGCCAGGTGTCTGGAGCTGAGCCCTGGGATAATGCTGCCTGCTGGAATACACACAGGGATGGAGGGCTGATGGTTTTGGGAGGTGCCAGGGCTTGTGTGAGGGTTGAGCCCAGCTCCTGGTGATGTGCATCCATGCACAGCTGGAGGAGGAGAATGCACAGCTGCTGAAGCCAGGGGTATTTTTCCAGCTGGGAAGTGATGGCAGGACCTTGCTGGTCCAGGGAGGAATGCAGGATCAGCTCTCCTCCTTCCAGGGGAGGGGATCAGAGCTCCTCTCCAGAGCTGAGAGGGAAAATGTCCCCCTTGCAATAAATCTGACAGGTTTTTGTGTGAGCAGAGCTGGGCAGCATCTGCCTCTGCTCCCCACCCAAATGTGCCAGGCACTCTTCATTCCAGCAGAAGGCTGACCCTTGCAGGACAGGCTGTCATTTGTTTATCAGACCTGTCATTATCATCAGTCTGAAGGTGAGAAGGGAGATTTGACAGCGTTTAACACAGGCAGGCACCGAGGTGCCTGAGCAGGGCCAGCTTCAGTTTTACTGTTGGTTCTTTATTCCTGCTCTTTGCTGTCTTTGCTTTACACCAACCAGGGGATGTAGTAAGGACATAAATTTCCAACAGGCTTCCTAGAAAGCCTTTTCAGCTCAGTCTGTTGAAAATTCCTCCTTTCTAAAGCCAGATCCAGCCTCCTGTGTGTTACTGCCCTGCTCTTTTACAAGAGGTGCTGAAGGGGTTCCCTTCCCTCAGGACCTCCTTGTGTAACTCCTTTCCCTGCTCTGTTCATATCTGACAGTCCTTGCCCAAAGAAACTTTAATTTCGGAGGTTTGTGTGGGATTTCCAGCAGTTGCTTTGAGGTACCAGGGTGAGTGTCTCAGCTGATGTCCTGTAGGCACATGATGTGAGAAATTCAAAGTGGGCAAACTGCACCTGAGATGTGAAATCCCTGGTGGCTCCTTTTCAGTGCCATTAACAAACACCCTGACCTTGTTTGGTACCTTCCACCCACACGTCTGAAGGCTCTTTGCTAATGGATTTAGCATCCCTTGGTGCCTCTGGAAGGTGGGGAGGTGTCTTGCAGACACAGCCTGACTCTCTGGCTCTTCCCAAAGATGCTGAGCTCTGTGACTGCAGCTGGGATCAGGGGATGCTTCATGGGCCAGTTGCCTGTGGACATTGGGGTGTATTGAAAATCCAGGGGCTGCTCCCTGGCAGAGCTGGGTTATGGACTCCCATCCTCTGATTCATCGTCTTGTGCTCAACCACAGACAAGTTCTTCCTCCCCTCCATCCTTTTGAAGGTGCACAGAAGGGCCCAGCTCGCTGGGTAGTTTGTTATTAATATCTGGGATGCAAAACTCCCTGCACATTTAATTTCACTCCACCAGGGCTTCCCTTCCCCCGGGGATCTCTCTCATAGTTCTTCATTCCCACCTCCCCCTAATCTCATGTGCTCCCTGGATGTCATTGCTGTTCCTGCTTGGCTTTTCCCCGTGGGTAGCTCAGGTTTCAGTCTGCCCTCCAGATTTCCATCCCAGTCCTGTTTTGCCCTCCTCTCAAGGGGAGGTTCACATCCTGCTTCCTTCTCCCCTCTGGGGATCAATTCAGATTTCACTCTCTCTTCTCCCCATTGCCCCAGGGGATCAGCCTAAGTCTTGCATCTGCTTTTCATCTCTTGAGCCTCCCCTGGCTGGAAATCAGGGCTGGCCTTGTATCTGCCTTGCCTGACACTGGATCTAAGCTCAGCTCTGCCCTGGCCTTTCCCTTTTGAAGTTTCCCTGCTCTGTCCTAGGGACAGGCTGATTGCATAAATTTGTTTGTGTGCATGTTCCTCATTGAAATGCAGCCCTTTGGGAAAGCATCAGAGAAAGCCCTGGCTCCAGGGAAAGTCCTCTGTGTCTAAATCTGGCCCTGCTTTGCTTAGGACAGATATGCAGAGGAACCCCTTCTTCAGGCTGGGTTCGTTCTGGCACCTCGGGTGAGCTTGCTGGGAATGAGCTCCAAAACAGGCCAGGAGAACTTGGGAGGGAAAGGGGGATGCAATTAGGAGCAAGGATTTGGCCTTTTTGATTGTTTTTCTCAAGAGGTGGACTGAAACCACTGAATTAATTTGTTTTACACCAACCCAGAGTTGGCTGGATTTTATCTGTTCCTTAACATCCAGTCCATGCCCAGCCTTCTGCTCTCCTGCTTTTAATGGGCAAACTTCATTTATAATGTGATTCCTACACCTGTTTCCTTGGCAAAATACCTCGTAGAGCTGATTCAGATGTGTCTGAGAGGAAGAGACAGAGATCTCTGTGCAAATTCCCTGCTCATCCTTTGGGAAACGCCTTCTGTACTCACAAGGGACAAGCTCCAGTTTCATGGATCTGTCTGAGGGGTCACAAAACTTGTTTTCCACAACAGAAACTCAGCCCAAGGCACGGCTGTCACTGGTCAGCCACAATCCAGGTGGCCCAGCACCTTTCTGAGGGCTGGGTGGCACGAACTGCCGTGCCTGGATGTGACTCCCAGGGAGTCACCACTAATGAGGAGAGGACTCTGAGTCCTTGGAGCCCTTTCATCTGCTGAGCTCCAAGAATTCACCCCAAACCTGCACCACCCAGCCAGGGTGGGGCCCTGCACCCGTCCTGCACGAGGGCAGGTCCCAGCACACGGAGGGGAAGGTGATGGGTTCCAAGCAAGGCCTCTAATTTTGGACATCAGAGGGCACTTTCTCCCTCCCCAGAGGTGCTGAGCTGCTCCATGTGGGTTTATCCAGCAGGGAACCTTCCTGCCTGCTTCCCCAGCCTGTGGAATTTGCATGGCTTGGGAGCAGAGAGCTGGCTCTGAGCTCCCCCAGCCCTTGGACTTCATCCCCCCACCCAAAATTAAACCCCATGTGATGCTCCCCCATCTTCCTCGCTCTCCCTTTCTCGTTCAGTTACACTGCTTGCTGTGTTTAATGCAATCCCTCCAGCAGCTCTTCTCCTGTCCCAGTTCCTGGGGCGTGGCAGCCAGTGCCAAAAGTGCCAGGGACCAATGGGAGAGACCCCTGGACCTGGGATGGAGCCAGCCCCAGTTTGATTCCAAATTAATCCCTCCTAAAAGTGGGATGTACATCCCTACCAAGGGCTACCTGGGCTGTGTGGACACTCTGCCCATGGATGACTAATCCAGGGATATCCACACAGTGCCAGGTGTTTGCATTTGTCACTGCCAGAAGGCACAGGGAGTCCTGAACAAACAGAGATTCCTCCCCATAGGCAAGGGATGCATGGGGAAAAAAAAAAAAAAAAGGACATTTTTCTTGCAGGGCAGATTCTCAGCCCAGAAAATCCCAATAAGGCAACTTTGGAGTGGAACAGGAACGTGCTCAGGCTCCAGGGGACCTGTGTGAGCTTGCAGGAGGGCAGGGGAGAAGCCATGGAGTGGTGTGTGTGAAATCAGGGTGATAAGGAAAGGGGCAGGGATGCAGCCCAGGGTGGGAGCAGAGCAGATAAGCACGGGGGTGTAGGCAGAGGTGGAGTTCTGGAGAGGTTTGGGAGTTGGGCAAGTGAAATGGAGAGAGAGAGAAATGCAGGGAGCAGTGCTGCAACCCACAGGAGGGCTGGGGCAGGGGGTGAGAGTCCTGGGAGGGAGACAGGGGAGAAATCACAGCCTTGGTGGTGGGAAAATCATCTCCCATGCTTTGAGTGGAGGCTCTGGCCACTCTGACCCAGAAGATGGCATCTCCCCCTGCCTGCTCCCAGTCTGGGATGCCCACAGGCCTTGGCAGGGAAGGTGCCACGTGCCTGAGTATCTCTGGTGAGAGGGAAGGTGCTGTAAGTTGCTTTTTCAGTCTGTTTTCAGCAGTTCTGTGCCCCCTGAGCTCAGAGCAGCCCCTGAGAGCTCTCTGAGGCTCTGTGCTGCCCAGGCTCACAGAGATGGGATGGGAGCAGCCCTGGCCAGGACACTCCCACCTGAGCAGGTGTCACCCTGAGCGTGGCCAGGCAGGGCAGGTGCTCTCCCCACCTCTGCCTCTGCTGCTCCTCTCCCTTGCCCAGCTCCTGTGCCACAGGTGATCATTTGAGGTTCAGCACAGCAAGGAGGGGGGGGGGATTTCTCTCTCTTCCCTGTTTGTTTGGAAGCAAAAATTCCAGGGAAGAGCTGTGTCAGAGAGCCCACAAAAGCTGCATGTGGTTCTGTTTGTTTTCTCCTGTTGAGTGTGCAGCTTTGGCTGCTCCTGAAGTTTTGACTTCCCACCCCTACTTGGACTCCAGCACAACCATTTACACCCCAAGCTGAAGCTGAGGATAAACCCTATCAGATCAGACCTCAATTAATAAACTCAAAGGCCTCGTGTGGGGTGGTGCAGGTGTGCTGAGGTTTGGGACTGCATTTGAATTTTCCAGCGTGCTGCCGTGGCTGAGCTTTAGGACAGAGCCTGTTTGGAGTTAATCCCACGCTGAATTCCTTTCTGTCACGCTGACAGCTTCCAAAAATTCCCGGCCTTCAGTGGGATAGAAACGTTACAGGGTGAATATCGTGGCATTGACATGAAGGTTTTCTGCCTTCTTTCCAGGTGTCTGTTAAGCCCTGCTGTACGTGCAGGATAGTACATGTGGAAATAGTAATTGCAACCCCATTATTATTATTATTATTATTGCCATAATTTATTATTAGTGTGTTTTTTATTTTATGGGGCCCACGTGTGCGGGTAATTCACGGCGGAGCACTTACGCCATCGGAAGGTAGGAAGGCTCAGAGCTGCTCAGGAGCCTTGGATCCAGATTAATGCCAGTTTCCTGCTTAAAACCTCCTCCCTGGGCTCGAGGCAAAGGCTTTTGGGGCAGCTTGAGGCAGCCCTGCTGTGCTGAAGAGCACTTTGGGGTGACTCAAAGCATTTTGGGGTGACTCAGAGCTGAGCTGTTCCTTTTTTCAGCGAGGGCCAGGTGCTCCAGACCCTCTGTGTGCACCTGATCCTCCTCTTCCCTGTGCTGAGGAGGGCTGGGAGTGAGTCAAACTCTTAAACTCGGTGAGATAAGGCAGATGTGGAGGCAGATAAATGTGTTTCAAAGAGGTCACCGGCTAAGCAGGAGCTTCACAACAAATAGGGTTGTCTTCCATCTCCCACTAATGTGGTTCCTGCCTGATAACTGGTGCTGGAGAGGGCTGGCAGGGCTTGCACAGGAGAGATCCAGGAGGACTGGGTTTGGGGAGAGGTTTGGAGGCTCTGAACTGGTGGCTGGGTGAGGAGGATGATGGAGCACTGCGTGTGTCACAGCAGGAGCTGATCCCAAGGAGGGTTCTGGGGCTGCTTTGGGCTCTGATAGATGGGGCAGACATTGAGATTATCCCCAAACTGGGATTGCCCATGGAGGGCTCCAGCCCAACCAGTGGGATCCAACCATGGAAGCCAAGGCTGGTCAGTCTGAAGGGAATAGCAGCAAGCAGAGCTGCTCAGGAGAATCTTCCCAATTTCCCAGCTTTCCACATCTCTGCAAGATGTCTGCAGGATGTTTTCATGAGCCGAGCGTTTGCCAGAAGTTCACAGATCAGTTACAAAACAGATGTACCTTTTTTTTTTTGTATTTTTTTTTCTTTCCTCTCCCCTTCTTCCTACTGGTAAGGAAGAGTTTGTGCAGTAATTGCAGGCAGGTTGGGAGATGTTTTCTTCATAATTCTCCTTCTTATGAAATGTTTATGAAACACCTTCCACAAATCAGTTACGCAAGCAGGCTCCGGAGCTTTGATCATTTTCCATCACCCTCAATGTGTTTCTTAGTTTGTTTTGCTTTTTGTTTTCGTGTTTAGGCCAGAGATAGGTAAGAAACCATCCATCCTTGCAGCTGTTCAAGCCAACTGCGGAAGGGACTCTCTCTTTTTCCACCCAGTCACCCTTCCTGTGTTTTTCACTCGGCTTGCTCGGGGGCTGACCCTGTTTCAAGGCTGTGAAAACATCCAAACATCCACTTGAGATTTGCAAGTGTGATTCCTGCCCTGGCCCAGAGGAGCTCCCGTGCCTCCAGCTGCCGTTACCTGCTCCCAGCCCTGCCCTGGGCCTCCCCTTGGGCTCCAGGCCAGCAAGGTGCTGGAGATTCACAGCCAAGAGCCCCCACGCCTCACCCCAGCCGTGGGGGTTTGCAGGTCCTGCTCTTTGCCCTGCTCGTTTTTTGGAATGGTTTGGGTTGGAAGATCACTCCATTCCAACCCATTGCCATGGCAGTGAAGCTTCCATTCCATTCCATTCCCAAAAAGCTTCTTTTCCTTAAATGCTTTTATTTTTTCCGAGTCAAATTCAGTGGGAGCAAAGTCTCTCCATGATCTCTCGTTCCCCTTTCCCATCCATGATCATCCCATAAAACCAAGATCCTGAGCAATCCCACTGGGGATCTGCTCCTGGTTTTACCCAAATCACTGTTTCTCACTTGCAGTATTTCAGCAGAGCTCCCATCAAATACCCCCACGAGGTGATTCTCCAAGGATTTCATCATTTTAACCTTTTTTTTTCCCTTGGTTCCTCAAGGAAAACTCTCCCCATATTTGCAGGCATTTTCTGCAAATCCGAGGTAGATGCACTGGGAAAGGAGAAAAGCAACTAAGACACCTCCTCCTCGTTTTATTAATTTGAAATTTACATTATTTTAAGGGAGTCTCATGATATTGAGTGGCCTCGCCCACAATGTGTGTGGTTTTTTGGGGTTTTTTTGGTTTTCTTTTCTTTCTTTTTTTTTTTTTTTAAATGCACACTTGGCAATATTGCCGGTTTAGCCAGGGAAAAAAACGAAGGAGCAGGATTTGCATAAACCATCCCCAAAGTTTTGGATAGCTCCTGCTGATGAACAATTAGCCAGCTGCAGGCCTGTCGGGGAGAGGAAGAGGAGGGTGAGGTGAATTTGAGCCTAAACCCAATGGAAATAGGTGCGAGGGGAGAAGGATTTGTCAAGAACAAACCCCAGGTTCCCGCCCACTGCGCAGGAGGGAGAATTCCAGGGCTGGGGGAAGAAGGAGCAGTGGGAGATGTTGTTGTTTTTAAATTGGGAACCGGTCCTTTGCCAAACCCACCTCCCGTTCTCACATCCAGCCATGCCGGGATGCAGCTACACACCCCTTTCTCCCTGGAGCAACGCCAGCTCGTCCCGCTTGGCAGCTGGAAAAATTGATTTCAGTTTGGAAATGGCTCGTGCCTCTTCAACACCCCACTCCTGGCGGGATCACAGCTCAGGCGGGATCCAGAGCCCGGCTCTCTGAGACGCCAAAAACTTTCATTTCTTGGGACTGCTCAGCCTTGGATGAAGCAGACAAACATTATTATTTTTTTAAAATTTTTTTTTTTCTCTTTTTTACCTCTGATGGATTCTTTTTAATGCAAAGAACATCCACAAATCCATGTGCCTGGAGTGACTGGATGGCTCAGAGGTAACTTGGTGTGCTCCTGAGCCTTTTTCCTGACATTTAGTGACATTGCTGTCGATAGCGATCAAGAAGATCTTTCCACCTGATTTTTTTTTTTTTTTTTTGCCCTGCCAGGCTAAAAGGGATGATCATGCCAACCTGAAAGGTAGGAAAGAGCTGGAATTCATAGCATGTCTACCTCTTGTTGCAAGGAGCTGGGATTATTGCAAAACGAGTTTCGGCGGTGTCCAGAGCTCGAGTGCTAATGAAAGGGGGTGTTGTAATCACCTTCCCTCCGAGCAGCACCTTCCAAAATGCAGAGGGGAGCCTTGCAGCTCCCTGTTCTGGAGCTGCTGAGCCTCTTGTGATCCCCTTTTTCCCTTTTCTTCTCTCATGGAGATCCCCCAAAGCTTGGACTTGATGATTGTAGATTTGTCTTCCAACCGAAATTATTCCGTGTCTTTCTTCGCTTTGCTCAAACGGGCAGAAAATCTCCTTCAACCCCAAAATATTCTCTTGGGATGGAGTTTGTAGAGCTGGATTTCTTGTCCCCCTCTGTTGGCAGGAGGTTGCAGGACCTCAAGGCCCCATCAGTGGGGCAAAGACCCTCCTCATCTTTGGGGCATGTGGGGTTTGGAAGGGACCTGCTGGGACCTGGGCATGTTCAGTGCTAGGAGCCAGGGTGAATCTTCAGGAGTTTCACGCCGTGTCCTTTGTAGAGTCCTCCTGGTTTTTCCAGTTTTTGGGAATTAGAGGCTCTTCTTGCTGTGATGAGGAATAATCCTTGTTCAGGGTGTTCTCGTGCTGAGGAAACATTTGGGTCAGTCTTTTCTTGGAGGAGAATTCTGTATCTTTTACCTGTCCCCTGTGCATGGACATTCCTCACTCACCTTTCAGGAATTGACCTAAAAACTTCCAAAATCCTGCCCTTCCTCCTGTCCCAGTCAGCACTACCAAAATACTTCACCCACTACAGTAATTGGAACAGATTTTTATTATTATTATTACTTCTTAATAAATTAATTTTTTACAATGTATTAGCAATGCTAGAAATTAACATGGAGATTGTGGTATAAACCAGAAACAAGGATTCAGTTCTGGTCCCTGGGTGCATTTTTTTTCTAAGAATGTGGATTTAAAAATCATTATTTTCTTGTGGACAAGAACTTTGCTTGAACATTAAAGTAGCTCAAAAAGGCCACTGGACACCTGTGAAGTTTTCCAGTTATTTTTCCACAGCTTGTAACTGAGGAAGGAGATTTTCCTTGCAATTTCGTGTTGTTTTTTTGGTAGAAATGGAACAAATGCATTTGGTGCCTGGAGTGCTGCATTTTCAAGTCTGGGAGATTGCTCTGCTTTTTTGAGCTCTTTTACTCCATGATCTATCCTTTCCCATCCCCTTATACCATTCTCTGTTTCATACAGGGGAAAATGAGAGGTTTTCCATGTCCAGCCCTCCTATGGGGTCTTGAGTTGTGATCTGCAAAGGGGAATTGCTCCTTGTCTTCATTTAAACTCCACAAAAGGCTTCAAACTTTGAAAAGCTGCTTGAAATTGGTTGTTTCCTGGTGTGTTTTAATTGAGCAAATTAAAGGGGGCCTCTGTGCTTGGCAGAGCAGGAAAACTGTCCATGGGATAGAGTGGAGAGCAGGAGTGTGGAATGACCCTGATTTCCAGCGATGGGAACAGCTGGAAATTCCCTGAGAGGAGCCTCTTCCAGCCTCTTGGATCCCAGCTGCCCACTGCTCCTGCTCATCCCTGCTCCCTCATTCCAGAATTTCTTTGTTTTTTTTGTTTTTTGCAGATTAAAACCGAGGACCTCAGTGACTCCTTGCAATCTGCCATCCCCCCTCGGTCGGGTCACCTCGTGCAGGGATCATCCATGATGCCAGGGAGCCAAATCACAGGGGTGAGTGATCCTGGATTCCCCAGCATCCCAGGACAAGAGGCTGCTCCTCACCCCCTCCCCAAATTCCTTTGGCCAGTGGCAAAAGGAGCCTGGAAGGGTGAGGAGCAGTGAATTGGAAAAGTGAATCCTCATCTTCCTCCTTGGGTTTCCCTCGTGGGTTCAGGGGTGGACTGGACACGTGCTGGGACGAGATTTCCTCCAAGGGCTTGCCAAGGGGAACCACCCCATGGTCAGGAAATCCCTTGGACTGGAAATAATTGGAGGCTGAGACAGCACCGTGGGCAAGTGTTTGATAATGTTTGCCCTGCTCTTCCTCATTCATGAGTGTCTGGTTAATGCCATTGTTGGAGATAGGATTCTAGACCAGATTAACTCCTAATCTGAGCCTGTTGTTGCCTCAAATTGATTTACACCAGGGAAGAAATTAATTCCTCAAGGGGATTTTTTTTTTCTCTAAGGTAAAAAATTCAGAGTTCAGCACTTAACTCTTGTTAAATTCTAGTGGGGGTTGGATGCCAGGCGGCCACACAGATGCTCAGTAATCCCTTCCCTCATTCTTTCACGGGATATTCAGATCCATTATACAATTTGGGGATTCTGCAATTTCCCCCAATCTTCAGAACAGTCCTGTGGGAAGCAGTGTTGGGCAGCTGGGACAGCCTGCTGCAATTTGCTGTGTGATTTCAGGCAGTTCACTCTGGAAATACTTTATCTGAAGAAACTGAAATCCAAGAGGTTTCACTGTTCTAACAACCAGAGTTTGATTGCCTCAAAAATGTCTTTATCAAGAGTTAACTTCTCCAGGGAAAAGCAGACAGTTCTCTCCTCAAGGGGATCTGTGTACACCGAATTCTTCTCCTATACTTGAAACTTTTGAACTTGCAGCCCTGCAGCTCCCAAATTCCCCAAATCCAGTGAGAATTCTTCCCCTACACCTGAAACCTTTGGATCTGCAGCTCAAAAATGTCATCAAGAGTTAACTTTTCTATGGAGAAGTGGACAATTCTCCACATGGATGTCTCTGAACACACAGAATCTTCTCCTACACCTGAAACTTTTGGACCTGCAGCCCCCAGATTACACAAATTCAGTGTGGATGTGTGAGGAGCGTAAATCCTTGAGTTTTAGTGTTCCCTTTGCTTTTTTTCTGCAGGACATGAGTTCTCTCCACACCCTGCAGCAGCTGGTGTTGCTTCCTGGGCACATGCAGTCAGTCCCCCAGTTCCTTCTGTCCCAGTCCCAGGCAGGACAACAAGGTAAGAGAAAGAAAAGCTGAGGTGATGCTTTTTTGGGGCTTACCTAAAAAACAGAGGCCAGACAAAATTAAGAGAATAAAAAGCAGTTTTATTTATTGAAGATCCTTCAGGTACATTTAGGGCAGACAAACCAAAATGGACAATGGGTTTGCACACTTTGATAAGTTTGGGCCATTTGCATATTGGGGGTTAATTTTCCAATTACAGCTCCAGGTAATGAAGTCATTTACCCCAAGTTTGCTCCCCCCAACTCACTTTTGTTTCCATCTCTCAGGCCTGAGGCAGTGAGGTGTCCTTGATTGCCAGCCTGGAGAGGAATTGTTGTGTCTGCCCAAAATTGGGAGAGCAGCAGCTCACACTGGGTGTGGAGTTTAGAGTTCTACACTAAAGAATTGCAGGGTTACAAATAGATGAGAAATAGAAAAGCTAAAATCCTAAAGCATTAAAGATGGATAAATATTTAGGGAAAACCTCCCTTGTTGTGCATGTCAGCTTTTCCCAGCGTGACGCTGCCTGTTCCCACAGCGATGTTCCCACACTGGGGATGATCCCAAATCCACTGTGGGAGCACCCAGGCTGCAGATGCTGCTGGCTCCTGCGCCTTGTGCGCTCCACCAGTGCCACCTTGGGGCCAGCCTGGAATTCAGGACAGCGCAGCTTTTCCAGCAAAACCAAGGAGCTGCTCCTCGGGGAGCACAGCCAGCCCGCCCTGGCTCCCTCCCACTCCTCATTAATTCCAGAAAGCTCATCAGAGGTCGGGCTGATGGCTTGGAGGGAGGGTAAATCCAGGGGAGGAGCAGAACTGGTGCAGCTTAGCCAGGAGCAGCTTTGGGATGGGAGTGAGAGGTTTGGGTGTTCCATAGGGCAGGAAAGGTCTCCCTGCTCCTCAAACAAGGAGAAATCAGCTCCAGGAGAGCACTGAGGGATCACTCAGTGTTTGAAAAAGTCCCTGTAATTCTGTTTTTACCCCCAGTGTTTTCACAGCATTTGTCCCGCCCCAGGAATGTAGATGGGAGGGTGTTTTAGGCTTTAATTCATAACCTGGCAGATCCAAGGGGACTTGGATCTTTTCCTGCCTGATTTATCCCAGCACAGGCCTCCCTCCACATGAACTGAAATTCAGGATTATAACCTTAAATCTCTGCAGCTTGAACCCACTGGCTCACACACTCCAAAAGCAAGTGGGGAATTTATTTCTTCCTGACAACATATAAATTCTCCTCTCTGCCAAATGGTGCTGAGTGATGGATAAAGATACTTGATGTATATTTACAAATAATTTTGAATTAGGTTGTTTGAAATACAGTCAGGACAATCTATTCCTTGCTGCTTGCTTTCATTCATGAATAATAAACATTTTTTACTGCAAAGCAGAACTTGCTGCCTTTGATAGATTAGAATTTATCTGTTCAGTGACTTTTTTTGGCAGCATTTTTGGTCACCCCTCTGAGTTCCAGGCTTGACCAGGACTGGATATTCTGGCCAGGAGCTGGATTTTTGTGCAGGACATTTCCATTTGTGTGGCTGATTGCCAGGTTTTAATGATCCTTTTGCCATGTGCGTGCACAGCCAGTGGGGAGTGAAAGTGAAGGCTCAGGTTGGCTTTGTGGAATTTGGTCCAAGTGGAGTTTTCTTCCTCCTGAAGGAAGGCAGAAAATATTCCAGAATTGTCCCTGGGGCCATCAGAGAATGCCCTGAGTGTCTCCTGATTTTGGACTGTGGGTCCATAAATGGATTTTGGGGGCTGAACCTTTCCAATGAATTTTAGTTTGGATGTGTTTTGAAGCTGTCAGATAAATTCCCAGGTCTTATTCCTCGTTCTCCATGCAGTTCAAATCCTGACACACCCAAGTCAGGGGTGGGAGAGCTCTCTAAAGGTGGGAATGAACAGCCCAGATTTTGGGAATCCTGTCAGTCCAAATATTGCTGCTGAAATCTTCATCTCAGCTGTCAGACCGGTGATTCCTGAATCCAGCCCTTCATTTTCCTGGGAGCTGAGGTGTTCAATCATGATTTTAAAGACTCCAAATGACAGAGCATCTGCCATGTCCCAAGGCAAAGCCATTGCAGTGATTAATTACCTGCACTGGTAAAAATGTGCACCTCATTACCAGCCTGGATTTGAAATTCTGAGTTGTTCCAGCGTTAGGGAAGGCTTATTCCAGCCCCAGCCTAAGTAAATAAATGGGATTGTGCACATCAGATCTAAATTAAATAAGGAAAGGCAGAAAGAGAGAGAGAGGGGGAGTGATTGATTCTGGAGATTATCTGTTTTCCCTTTTATTAGCAGAAGTCCATACATTTCTATGGATTTCCCTGTAATTGTCAGTTATAATCTATTAAATATATTGACTGCTCTGGGCAAGGTTATAAATCCTCACTAAATTCTATAGGTTTCACTCACAATGGACTTGATAGCAACTAAATTTCTAGGGAACTACACAACCTAATCCTGTAGGACATTCCCTCTAAGAGATATAGGCTTGTACTCAGCAGTTTGTCAACTAAACAATTACACAGTCCCCATAAATCCCAGTTTTTGTTGGGTTTATGGATTTCCCTTCTTTTTTCCTTTCATCATTTCTTGTCAGCTCCAATGTTCTGAAAGAAATTCAATTTATTTGAAATACAGTAGGGTAGGAAGGAAAGGGTCAGATGGCTTCCAAATGACATTTGAAAATGAAATGTAGAATTGAGACCAGAGTGGGAGGGCTCACGAGATTAACTGGAGGATCAGGGTTTTTTTTTAACAAGATCAAGTGGCTGAAAGTTGGAGTCACAAGGGCTTATATTGGAAATAAGATATCCATTTTTCTAACAGCTACAGTGATTAAGCACTGAGAGAGGTCCCCACGAAGGATGTAGGAAATTCTCTGCTGCTTGGCACCTAAAATCAAGATTAGAGGTCTCTAAAATGCCTGAGTGTGATGAGTGACATGCAGGGAGCAGCAAATGAGATATTTCACTTCTGTCATTATTGTAATAATCCCTTGCAGGCTAAAAAGCCACAGGAAGAACCTTTTCTTTTTCATAATCCAGCTCAGAGCCAGACATGTTCCAAAGGGCTGGAATTCTTGTATTTTGGGCAAGAAATAACAAATGGAGCTCCCCACTCTGAGCTTTCCTGGGGGTGTTCACTGACCAGATGTGTCTTTTTTTTTTTTTT
>VZTT01040056.1:6893-21261 GCA_013400855.1 Buphagus erythrorhynchus | reverse complement strand
AAACCACCATCTAAGCCAAGTCCTCAGGCTTCCCAAAACCAACTGCATCCCTGTGCAAATTAGTAATTAACAATAACATAAATAATTTCATTCCAAGCACAGCACTCTATAAATGGGAGAACAAAAGAACCAGTAGCCTTATGGAGTCCAGGTGGGGTACCTGTTGCAATCTGGTGGATCTTTGATGAAATGATGTTGAGAACCTGTGAACAATCAAACAGATTCCTTTGGAAGGAGAATGAACTGATGTTTGTGTCTTTAGTAAAGATTCCTGCTTGTTATTCAAACCATTCTTGAGATAGAAAGAGCAAAAAGAGAAGGAAGAAGAATATTTATGTATTTAAGATCTGACAACACTTTAGAATATTTTTCATTTTTGTAATTCAGCAGATTGCAGAAAATGTTAGCTATTTTCAAGCACATTATGAGGGACTGTTCTGTAAAATCAAATTTTTTCTTTAGGTACCTCAAAGGCCACACACACCTATGGTGTTTTAGTATATTAGGTCTGAGTATAACATCCTAGCCATGAAAACAAAAGAATATTAGTACTACTGAAGTTTGAAAATCTCTTCAAATACAGACAGTACCTTTGCATGTCTCACAAATATCACTAAAGCAAAAGTATAGGATAATACTGGAAAAGTGAATTATTTTTCTATTACCAGATATTTGGAATAAGGTTATGTGGCACTTAAGTACAGAAGCAGAATGAACACTTCCAAGTTATTTTTCAGTTTCAAGCAGGAAGACAAGAAGGTACAATGACAGTGATGGAACACACCTTACTACATTCAACTGTCAAAAAAGAACAAATTATGATAATTTAAAGTGGGCTCTGGAGTATGCAATAGCCTGATAATTAATAGAGACAGAGAATTTTGTTATTATTTGCACTAGATGCTCCAAGCAATGAAGGCTGCTCAGAGCCAAGGAAATGTTGTCATTGATCTGTGAAGGTGTCTTTGCACATTGAGTACAAACCTCAATTTCTGCTCTCATAGAGAGTTCTGCAAAGAACGCATCTCTTCCCAGCAGTTTCACTCAGGTTACAGGGCCAGTCTTTTGCCAGGAGGAATCACGGGGCCATTGTGCACCCAGAGCAGCACTCATTGGTGCCCTGGTGTATTCAGCAATGTTCTATATCCAACCAAGACTCCAAGTATAAGTATCATTTGATCACTGGCTGATCCCATTTGAGAAAGGAGACAGAAATGTGCACAAGGGACTTGCTCTTATTTTTATTTAAAGGAAGATCTTCACAACCTTGAACAACTATCAAGAAAAAGAAGCCAGTGTAAACAAACTCTGAACTAGAAATTCTAACACAAATTCAGACAGTAAGATCAGGAGATTGCAAAGGGTCTGTGAAGTAAAATGCACAGGGCTTCCTCAATTCCATTTCTGTGCTATCAGAATGTGTCCCATCTATCCATCCACCTGCCTGTAGGTACCATCTGCCTCGCTCTGTGAAAAACTTGACTGTCACTTGCTTTACAAGTCTGTACATATTCAGGTCAGAAATATTAAAACAGGCATGAGAAATTGTATCTTCATTTGCATCCCAGTGAAAATTTGAACTATAATGAAAACATGGCTTTAAAAAATTGGTTTACCTTAAGGAAGGTTTAGAGGATAAGATTCCAGAAAGAAAAATGTTGTGTTGATTTTCTCAAGTTACTTTAAATGTTTTCTTAAGCAACTTGTTAGGATTCTTTACAGCAAGTAGATGCTTGTATGAAATGTTAATAAACTTTCAGAAGTGTGACATAGACTAGATTAGCTTGGAGATAAATTTATGTGAATTTTAAAGCAACAGTCAATTGTACACTTAGTGTACCAGTATGGATGGATTAGCAGTACAATTTAAAACAAATTAAATGATTAAGGATTTTAGGCTTAGTGTAGGTGCATGTAATGTCTACTCATTTAAGAATGGAAGTTTATAGACAAATGGTAATTTATTAACTTGAACAATATTTTTATCTTCCAGCATAATGCTTTAGGGTACAAACATAAAAGTCAAGGTCTGAACAGGCACTACATGGGCAATAAGTTCTGTTTATTAACTCCAAATAACCTTTTACACTAATCCTCAGCAGACATGTGAAGAAATCAGCAACAATGGTTTCAGCACAGTAGTTAAATTACTCTGAAAAATAGACATAGATTTTACTGAAGGAAAATCATGGAGAGGAGTACAGAATATTGTCATACTGCAGGGCAGAACGTCTAGAGGGAGGATATCCCATTGCAAAGTGAAATGGTGAGGTAATGGTAACATTATTTTATATACTGCATACACATCAATGACAACTTAAAGCTTAGTGTACTGGAATGTCTTGAAATAACAGAAAAAGAATTTATCTGAGTAGATAACAGGCATAGAATACTATTAATGAGAATGCCAGCAGTAAAACCAAGAGGAATTTTTTTGGCCTATATTGACCTGTGTTGCAGACCAACATTCCTTGTGTGTGTGTCAAAGTTATTTATTTTTTTGCTTCCACAAAATGTTAGTATAAGAAAACATAACAAAATCTCAGATGAATCTAACATATGTTATTGTCTACTAGCAATGAAGGCTCATGAAAAATGGGCCCAAATTATGCTGCACATTTTCTAAGAAAATACATTGGAAGTTCCTGAATGTACATAGAAAAGTAGTGCAATAAAAATCAAAATAGTAACGGTGTCCTGAATACTCTGTTATTGTGCTGGCAAAGCATCAGTCTTTGTACTTCCTGAGAGCAACACCCAGGAAATTGCTGTGACCAGGGAAAACAGAAGTGTGGTCAGAAACATGTCTAGTATGAAATGATGATGTTGACAATCACACAGTTTGTTATTTTGTTATTTTCAGTGTGGTAAGTGAAGGCACATTCATCAGCATAATGTACAGAAGTTCTGCTAAAAACATCAACTACCATTTAGCAGTTCCTGACAACTAGTGGTGCTTGGGGTTGTAAAAGGTCACACCTGGCAGACCCCATCAGCTCTACCAAGAGATGAGCGCCTCAACCAAGGCTGTTACGGAGTTCGTTATGTGATGTCACACTATTAATGTTGCCACTGATTCCCACAGGAGCCCGTTGGGTCTAAAGATATCCTACAATCTCTGTTTTATGGCCCCAGCACCAGTCCAACTGTTCCAAAACATAGCATTCCTTATGTCCTTTATTCAACTTATTCTGATGCATTGTGCTATGTATAGTCTTTGCTCAGCTTTTCTCCTTGCAGATATCCTGTCTTACAGGACTTTCATGTATTTGCTCCTCTCTCTCTACAGTCACTCTTGACCAAGCCCTCTCCTCACTTTCCAGCTGTGTCCAGCTGTGCTCAAGAGGCAAAAGCATACCACTTTTATCACAGTACTGGGTCTCGCTATTTTTTTACTATCAAGACTGTTTGTTTTTGTTTCTTTTGTTTTTACTGGTTTTTTTTGTTTGTTTGTTTGTTTTTTGTTTGTTTGTTTTTGTTTTTGTTTTTGTTTTTGTGGGTTTTTTGGGGGTTTTTTGTGGGGGGATGTTGGGTTGGGTTTGGTTTTCTTTGTTTGGGTTTTTGTTTTTGTTTGGGTTTTTTTTTTGCCAGTATGCATTATTTCTCTTTGATTTCCCAAGGGTTTAATTTTGTAAAATGCTGAGAACTTTCCATTCCCACTGGCTTCTGTGGAACATAAAGAGGTCTGCATCATATGGGACAGACCTATTATGTCTACATATTTAAACTCAAGCTTAAATTGTCTTAAACTCATCCTGCACTGTTAGGATGTGCCCTATGTTAGACATTACAGGTGTACACTTAACAGCAAATATTTTAATGTAACTATTTCAAAATCTCTCTCCCCTCCCCTTCCCTCCCATTTACTTCGTAGGCTTCTGAGTTTCTACACCTTCCCAAAATATATCTACTATATTTTATCTCTATAAATGCTTCCTGTAATGCCATCTTCAGTCCACTTTCTTTAAATAATGTCATTTCACATTTCTCCTTAGCCACAAAAACAAGTGCTTTTGCATACTCTAATGCTGTTCAAGTAGTGCTTCCATTCAAGTGGAGGAAGAGCTATAATTCAACTCTCCTCTTATAAAGCATTTAAAAATTTAAGGAGCAACAATCACATCAGGCTGGTATTTCTTATGTCCTCAGCCTAAGGGTAAAATAAAATGTGAGGACATTTTGAAAAAGTTTCATATTGCTGCTTTTTAAATTTTGGAGCTTGAAAACTAAATAATGTTTTCATCATTGAAGAATATTTTTGATGGTTTCTTTGACAATAACTGACTCAAAAATAGGTTTACTGTTGGATTTTCTCTCCCTTTGAATCTATGTATCAATGAAGGAAGTTGTAATTCTAATAAATAAGCACATAGGCACAAGAGGAGCCAGTACTACTCATTGTTTAGGGAAATAATTCGGCATTTAATGAGTTCTTTATGGCAGCTGAAGAGGATGGTAATTAACAATTAATGTTGGGAGAGGTCTGGGCACTTCTTTCTAGGAAGCACTGTAGTTGTGGGTTTATTTATAATACAGTCTTTCATATTTGCTAAATCATATGTGTTCATGTTACCCTAGCTGTTGTTATATGAACAAATTAAATCCATATGTAAAATGAAACAACTGGAAAACAACTGAAATGTTATGGTTATGGGTTTGATCCCTGCAGGGCCATTCACTTAGGCGTTGGACTTGATGATTCTTATGGGTCCCTTCCAACTCAGAAGATTCTGTGAATCTGTTATCTATGAAAGGCTGATTTGGTACTATCCATCTTGCAGAATGCTCTGGTGAGCAATAGCTGAAAAATAAAGGGAACTCTGAAAGAGGAATTATATCAAAAATTAAAAGGAGTTAGGGATTCTTCCTTCCATCAACATGCATTCAATCAGGAATTACTGACACTGGAGAAATAATTATATGCTTAGTGGAAAGTAGTGGTAGCTAGTGCAGCTATAAAAAGTAGTTTTTATTTTCTGCACTGCTGTATATGGAAATACTTTATTTACAGTGGAGAGTTGTTAGTAGCTGGTACAGGGCTGTGCTTTAGTTTTAGTGTGAGATTAATGAACTCATACTGAGTTCTGTGTTTTTTATTGTTCCTATTCTCCCTAGTTTGGAAGAATAATCATTGAAACAAAGTCTAGACCTGGAAATATAGACTTCAATTGATTTATAGTCTAGAAAAGAGAGAGGAAGTAAAGAGCAGAAAACAGACAAATATAGGCTGAAATGTTGAAACTGTTAAGTCTAACATATACTAATATATTTTTTTAACCTTCTTAATTTGGTTACACTGGTTCTAAATAATTTTGATTTGCTGTGGAAATCTGTTTCTAGCAGCAAAAAAAATTCCTAAGAATGGTGCTCAACATTCTTTAGACTGTTTGTTATATCAAGGCTCAGGAGATACTCTTAAGAATAACAGCACTGTACAGTCTTAATTACTGACATTTTTAGATAAATGTGCTCAAAAATTTTCTGTCTCATGCTTTTATAGATCTAACTTATCTGAGTAAATCCAACTAAACATTCCACTGACTAAATGTCTAGGTATCATCTAGATAAAAAGAGTGTAAACCAAATCAGTGGCACTCCACAAGAAGGCCAAATACGAAAAAAAAAAGCCTTTACATTCTTTTCTCATTGCTCATCTATTGGTTTATAGTAAGGAAGGCAGCCAGTGAGTGGGCACAGCAGAAGGGAGCAGCATTCCCTCTCTGAGAGGGCTGAATTCAGTGTCTGTGGATGAGTCCATTGATGAAGGCAGACAACACAGACTCTAATACAGACTGTTCCTCTCCTGCCAGAGGGGACTGGAAGTGATCTGAAGTGCAAAAAGAGATAGAAACCGCTGACTTCAGTGGAATGTGAGGCATGCTTTCTCCTTCTTTTTCCAGCATGTTTGACTGTTAAAAGAAAACATTATCTCAAGCTTTGAATCTTTCCAGCTATAATATCGGTCAAAGCTAAAAGGTGCTGAGCCCTTTCTGAGACAGTGCATAGCCCCATGAATTCCCAGTAAGGCAGGAAATGCTAAAGGAACAGCCTTCCAACACTGAAACATGTTTGCAGCTTTCAAACCGTAGTGTTTCTGTGTAATAAAACTGCCCTGCTGGTACTAAATCTAATCAGTACCACGTGCCCCATCTCCCATGTAAGCATATTTTGGAGAATGCTTTCCACAATAACTCATCTGTGGCTTCAACCACAAATGAAATGTTTTGCTTACGTTGAACTCCCTTTCCTGTCTGTCTGCACAGAGTAAAATGAACTGTTTCTTCAGTTATCAGGTAGTTTTGTCTTTCTGTCTTCTTCAGTCCCAATATATTCAGCATCCCTCCGGGGTTATTGTATTTCTAAATTCATTGTATGCACATAGATGCATACACATGCAAATATAAAGATAGCATGACAGTTTCCTATAGCAATACAAATGGGAAACAAATATGGAATTCTTCTGATTGAAAAGTCTTTATGAAGCATTCTGTCACTCAAAAGCTTTTAGTTCTAATTATACATACCTGAAATCAACAGAGTCCTATGAATTGCTAAGTATTTTAGTTAACAAAAATAATAAATTTCCAGTCAGCCTTTAAATCTTATAAAGAAATATGGAAATCGAAATTACTAAAATTTTTTAAAGTCTAGCTGTTTTCTTACTTATACACTCCCAGTGTCCACTTAGCCACCTGACCATACTCCAGCATCTCTGAGGAACTTTTCTATTCACAGTTAGAACTTATTACCATTTCCTAGGAAAAATGTTTTGGAAAAAAGAAGATTTTAATCCTTCATCCATGTTAGAAGCTTGCAGGTTCTCTTATTTTTTATTATCTCAATTTTTATTTATTGGATTCCTGGGAAAAATGGGGTTTTCTGACCCTTCCACACTGGCTTCTCCATATACTTTCCTGCACTAAAATTCTCTGTGTTTCTTACACAGTATACAGCAAGATTCCCTAATTCTTGGTTTCCTGAGGGATGAAAGACTGGATCATTCCTTGTGGATTTGTGATAATATTATCACTGGACAGCCAGCTCAGCTCCAATGCCTTGTATTGCTAAAATGAGTCAGCTTTTGATACAAAATGGTTTCATTTTCTTTATTGAAAGTTGAACAGGTTGCTGGTGCACTTGCCCAGTATACTTTGAGAACAGTCACATGCTAGTTTGGGTTTCATTCTTAGAGGGCTCACTACTCTTCTGAGGTAACTCTACTGTTGTTTATACACTGTCACTCCTGAATGGTAGAGGACGATCCTCCAATTTGACACAGGAATTCATAGACTATTCTCTGATTAACCAAAAGCGCATTTTTAAAGTCAATCACGTTATAAATGAGAAACAAAAGTCTCGATATTCAGCAAAATTTAATTGCTTTATTTGATATAGACAAAGCAACGCAGTGCTGGGGAGTCGTGAGGGGTCACCGCCCACTCCATGCTCCACCAAACTTGGTTTGCAGCTCCTTTTTATAGTATGGTTTTCCTTGTCGTAATCAATAAGTGTTATTTTTTTGTTGTCATAATTCTGCCAGGTAAGCAGTGGAGGTCAAAGAAACATCTGTGGGACCGCTCTCCAGACTGTTTGTCAAGTAACCATCTGGTCTTGGTAGATAAAGAACAGCAGAAGTGGGAAGTCTTGTCTTAGCAGATAGGTTGCAATTGATTACACAAAGGCAGGAAATCTGATTTTGCAAAATCTTTCGGGCCGTGGAAAACCTTGTTTTACAAACTGGTATCAAATACAACTTATTTAGAAAACACAATATTCATAATAGGTGGATTTAAACAGAATGGTTTTAATCATATATTTTCCTTTATCTAGGTCCATGTTTTTATCTAAGTATTCTAATTTATACAAACTCCAAAACTTCTATGATTAACACGAATCTTTTATCAATTATCACAATCATATAGTCAGTCATATCATGAATAAAAGAAAACTAACTGCAATACATTTGTAATTTCCTCAATATTTTGGTCTCCTTAAAAGCTCTCTGAGAAACTAAACATATTTTATTAGCAATAATCAGTTAACCATAACCCACTCGTGAGTTACTGTCCCATTTTAAAGTTAAGGAAATTACAGCAAAGAGATCAAATTACTTCTTTTGATTCATAAGAGAAACATCAATGTTGGTATTCCAGCAACATGCAGAGGCTGCATCTGAGATTTATGCTTAAAGGGCTGCACAAATGAATAGTTTCCAGTCCCACAGAACTGAAATCCTAAATGAAGATAAATAAGAGGCTATGGTGGGAATAGAAGGACAAGAGGGATAAGTGACTTTCCTGTAGTCACACAGACAGAAATCCGGTTCTCAGATGCCACACTCAGATAAACAGTATAAATATCAAACCTGCTTCCTAGACAGAGTCCATACATATCGTTCCATGCCAGAGGAGCTAAACTACCATTTTCTCTCCCCAATCAACCTTTTCTCATCCTTCTTCCATTTATATACGCTCTTAATCTCAAACGTTGTTCCAAAAGTTTTTTGGTTTCTAGATATATTCTTGGATGGGAAACAAAGCCTTAGCTTTCTCAGAAGAGAGAGCTACATTCTCCTGTAAAACATGTATGATCAGCCAGAACATGACCTTCCCTTTAGCTTTTGTCCTGGTTTGGAAAAAGACACGTGTGTGCTAGGGAAGAGCAGGGCCTCCCCTCGAAATGGAGCTAGTAAATCCCTCCCACTGAATTAGTATAGCTTTGAAATTAAGAGGCTCTCAGGCAAAGATACGGGGATAGGAATAACAGTTCTTTACTAGTATGTCTAACATGACAAACAAAACAACAACTATGAAATTAACAACAAACAGAACAATAACCCAGTTTCAGTCCTTTCTGGCCGCAGGCACCCTTCCCTGTGGTGCAGTTACCGGTGGGGCCAGGGCAGGTCCCGCGCAGCTGCAGGGGCGCTGGAGGGAATGGCGGCGGCGGCCCAGATGGGAAGGAAAGGGATGGCCGAGAGACTTTGCTCACAGCGTCGGTCCCGGTGCTCCAACAGGATGCTTGGAGATAGCAAGCTGAAGCGAGAAAACGTCCGAGCAGCGCAGCAGGTGTGGGGTCCAACAACAGAAAAGGCAGCTCCTGGCATTGGGATGGCGGGGGCTGGGGGCAGCAGCAGCCCTCCACCTCTGATTCCAAGAGAGCGAGCGAGCGAACAACCGATTCCCAGCCTCCTTTACCTGCTTCTAATCTTCTAACCCCTCCCCCCCGTTCTCTCCGCCCTCCGAGAGAAACTCCCAAAAGAGCAGGGAGGGTCTCCCTCCCCCCATATCAAGGTCTCAAGGACCCAGCCATCAATGTCCCTTAGCATGTCAATGGGAAGAAATTCCACAGGCAGAGAGGAAAGGAAAAAAACAACCTCCTACATCTCTCAAAGCTGCAAATACTTCGTAATACATCCATCAATGGATGTTCCATCAATGCTTTGCAAGAACTATTCCAGTAATGATTGCAGGGAAGCTGTAAATTTGGAAACACTTATTATAAAACTTCTTAGGTACAAGTCCAGAAGAGATAGTAAATGTTGCATTTTCCCTATTTTTTTTATTTCAGTTAACAGTATACATAATCTACATAGGTTCCTCTCTAATAAAACCAGTAAGTCAACTACTCTTTATAAAAAACAAACGTTAATGGCAATTTGAAGTCCAATAGAAAATGATCAGGATTATTAATATTGCTTTGGGATTCTTTTACAGTTTGATTACCTTCAGGATTTAGGCAAACGATTAAATTACCTATATAACCAGTTTTGGGGCTATTATTTATTATACTTGATTATCAAGAATCAACGTCCTGGTAAAAATCATATTGCAGAAAGGATGAATTATTGTGGAGCAACCTCTGGTTCAATGAGACCTGGAGTGGCCGAATCATACTCCCAGGGGAGCAAGAACTCTCTGCTGTATTCCTTCTTCTCATCTCCCAGTTGGATAAGAAGTGCAAAGAAGCAGACAGTGGGCCAATCCTTGGTTCTATTCATGACTAGAGCATTAGTGAGACTGTATAAGCTCAAGTGAAATGTTAAATAAATGTATGTTTTTCAAAATTGTAGTCTTTGAAAGAGAACAAAAGACTGTTGTCTCTTCCATAGGTTACCTGGGCTGCTCTTAAGAATAGCTCAGAAAGAAGTCTTCTGTTAGCTGTAAAGATTATACCGTGGTAGGTTTTACCTAAGGTTTATATTGACTATTTAATACCTTATTATTTGAATGTCTCTTTATAAAGATTAAAAATAAAAGGGTTTTTTATTGTGATACTGAAAACTAAGTATCCCTCCTCCTTCACCTAGAAAAGAATGTTATTTTTTTTAATAAGAAAGGTGTTTAACAAGCTAAATCTTGTTAAATTGTGTCTAAAGCAATTGACCTATTTCTTAGTGTCAGATTCAATTGTAATTTGACCTAAATGAAGAACTAAAACCTGTGCCAAAACCAAATTACATTTTTCTGTTGAGCCTGAAAAAACATCACATCTGAAACAGGGTGTGCACATATGAATGAAACAAACTCAAATGAGGGGCTGCTTTAGGATCAGTGTTTTGGAGGCTAAATTTTTTTTTTTTTAGTCAAGGGGAAGTCATAAAATCAGAAATTCAGTGTGTAATTTGTATTGTGTTTTAGTTTTTTTAAAAAAGTATTTTGGGAAGTCCTTTAATGGCACCGTTTATTCAGTGTTTAAGCTGAATAATCAGGGGACTCATACACACACATACACATATACACATGTATATATGTATATGACAGTTTACACCTATAAACAATGCAAAGATCTCCTCTATACCATATCTATGATTATTTGAGCTTGTTTGGAGAATGCCCAGTTGTGTTCCCTTTCCATTTTAGTGTTCTGCCCGAATTACAGACAACCATAAGTGGGAGGCAGTGTGAATATGTACCAAAAAAAAGTTAAAATACTTTGCAGCAGCTTGTTAGAGCAGAGGAAATCACTTGACTAGACCAAGGTCTGTGGGATTTGCCATTCCAATAGACCTTATTTTGACTCTACTGGAGATTGCATGGGATGATTGAGTATTTAGGTTTCTACCTCGTTTGCCTGAAAAGTGACCAGAAATCAGGATTATCACATTTTGACAGATGGAAAACTGTTCTGTATTCTATAAGAATTAAGGTTTTCTTTTTGTCTTGATGAGTGTTCAACGATGCAGTTCCACGCCTGCCTCTTCATGTTACAACGGGAGAAGGACAGAGGAGCAACATTTTGAAATTTGACTTAACTCTTGTATTGCTGACCTACAGCATAACTGCACAAAGACCTGCACAAAGAGAACCCATGACGCCATAAATCCTGCAAGTTGCAAAAAGCCATGGCTATGTCAACTGATTAATTTCTGTTTTTGGAAAACCAACTTTGCTACAGTAACATGTTGTACTTTAAAGGTCACAGTGAACAGGGCTCTGATAAATCAGGCTTAACAGCCACATAGTGAGTCCATGATAACTAAACAAGCTTTAAAATAAGTAAACAAAAAGTAGGTAGAATAGCCAGAGTTCCATCTCAGATTGATTGGAACAGAAAAATCCTAAGTAGGAAAGCAGCACATTTTCTGCTGTCTGGGGCATTTTGCAGGTGCCCATCACAGTATTAATTCCAGGAGAGTGGGAATCTCATACAGTTCTTTATTCTATATACTTACTACTAGATATATGTAGACAATCTGCTAATTTCTTCAGAGAAAAACATTTAAATTCCTAAAAAGAAATTATGCTTCAAACTTCCTGCCCATAATGGCAACTTAAGTTGTCACTTGTAAGACTGAAAATAGAGGGATGAGATCAAATACATTCAAATGAAATTTTAAGTACCAGATCTTCTGGAATAACAAAGCAATGTTAGATAGATGACCAACTTTGGGAGAGTGGCTAGAATATGCTTCTGGATTTCACAGAGAGACAGTACACAAACATTTTACTCACTAGATATACTAAACTGAATGCAGTGTTTTTGATTATTGCTGTGTGTTTTAAGCATGCACAGACTCACCATTTATATAATCTAGCCATCTGCATACTCAATGTGCTCATTTGTCTCAGCAGTCAGAAAGGCACTTGCATCCACAAGGGCTTGCTCAGACTTTCAAGCTTCTTAGTGAAGTTCAAATGTAAGAATTTAATTTATTAAAATACAAGGTGTATATTGCACTTGTGGGGCATTAACATCACTTATTAAAATTAATATAGCAGGAAGATACAGGTATTTAGCATAACTACATCTAAAGAAAAATGTCTGCTTATCAAAATCCTAACTACCCATATGATTGAAATACTACAATGTTTTGATTTTGTCTGAGTGTATATTTTGTTCTATGTCTCAAGATTTAGTCTGAAATTAACTTACTATTATCAAATTATCACAGCGTATAGACCTAAGGAAACAATGCCAGACTTTCTTTTCCCCCAGACTTCCTTGAGCTACTCCAACAATCCCAACAGTGCTAAATCCAGCTAATTAAGTTAAGATTATGTTTGTTTTCCATTATCACAATAATCACAGTGTGATAGATTAGTTTGCTAGAGAGAACATAAGGCATGGTTATGTCTGTCATGTAAAATAAGGTACACTGCAGAGATTCGTGAGATACTGCTACTTCAAACTACTATTTTTATATGGCATGACTGTCAGTAGAGATACCGCCTTAGGTACAAACCCCCAAAGTAACTGTATTTAGTATTTCCTCTGAATATTAGTAATTGGATTTTTGAATTAAAAATAAGACCAAAATGTCAAAATACTCTGTGCAATGGTGACTAAAAATCTGATTTCATTACATGAACGGAACAAAAAACCCAGGGTGGCTGCAGCAGGTTTTTTTCATAAAGAAGAGCTTAGAGAAAAGGTATCTGACCAAGTAGACAGGCCAGAAAAATGTCAAGTGATCCACTGTGGAGAAACTTGTCACAAACTGTAAAAAAATCTGCTTTGATGTCACAAATAAAGCCCTTCATACAGGCTGGAATGCTTGGTTAATTGAATGTGACTTTTTCATTGATGTGATATGAAAACTCCCAAGGCAACTTCTGAATTTTATCTAAGACTTCCTATTCCTCATTTAAAGCTGAATGATTACCTTCCATGGTTTTATCAATGGGCCAGAAAGGCTGATAATATTGCTTCCTTCCCCTGTTAGATGTGTTTGGACTTCTGCCATACTGACTTGAAAAGTAATAAGTTTAATTTCCTGTCCTGGGTAGAGCAACTGCCTTCATTCATAAAATGGAAGATTAATGTAAGCAATGGAAAATCAAGTTACGAGACAGTTTGCATCTGAGCTATTTGAATTCCCAGCCATTGTTCCCCAGTAATTTACTGCCATAATGACACTGAATGAGCACCATGAAGCAAATGTCTCCTCACACTGACTGCTGTGAACTACTATGACCTCTCTCCAGGAGGGAGGTACTAAGGGCCTGAAACTCTCCTCCCACCTCACCCTTATGGTTCCACTCTTCCCTCCTCTTCCCCATTACACACTTTTGATACAGAACTCTCTTCTTACCAGCCCTTTGCACACCAGAATGAAGTAGGTGCGAGGGAGATGAAAGCATGACCTCTTTTAATCCTTCACTGTACCTCTCCTATGAAGGAGAATTTTTAGGGCTACGGCCAAAAGTTATTCTGCACTTTTGAGGCATAATAGAAAAACTCTTTCCCTTCGTACTTCATCTCCTCAGCAGGAAGAATAATTTTGGACTTAACAGAATCTTCAGTATTTATCATAAATGTTCTTGCATCCTCTATTGGACTTCAGCCCAACATGTGAGGAAGTCCAGCAGGTACAGGGAGCTTGACACAGCTCCTGTATATAAATGCTATGAGGCATGATCCATTAAAGTTATCTGGTTCCTGAACACAAGCACAAACGCAACAGCTGTTTTCACAAGATACACAATATCACATCCTACTGCACCTAAAAGAAAGAATCAGTCTTGAACTGCTGCATTAAATAAAAAATACCCCCACTGATTAATATAAAGTTTCCATGGCTTGTTTTTTGTGTCTGTTTGAGACATATTGAATTTGTTAGACAGTTTTCTCATATAATTAGCCTCAGTCTGGTGTAGCATTCTCATTTCTGTGTCAGAAACACCTTTTGCAGCACTCAAGGCAATCCGAATTTCACATTCCCACTTCAGAAAGGGAAGTATTTCATTGAGGAGCGATCTCTATTCACATGGCCAAGACACAGCTCATGACTGCCTCATAGCTCACCAGCCTGCAATGCAAACTTCTATTCCAGCAGAATAAGTGAAGCCATCTGTGGTGCTGGCTTCCCACCCTGTTGAGGGTTGAATTTTCCCTTTTCTTTCTGTGGAATTTTTCCCATTGTTAT
>VZTT01040046.1:0-18238 GCA_013400855.1 Buphagus erythrorhynchus | reverse complement strand
TTTGTCTATATCCATTGCTGAAAATTTCTATTTCAAAAACTCTTAACTGTGCTAATTAGTCCAGATTATTTGTTTGTAGAATGACAGCTATTAAGGAGCATAATAAAAAACCTAATAGACTTGCAGTTCAGCAGCAATGCTGTTGTATGCCTGTCAGCACAGGAGTCATGGGGAAAGAAGGAATGTTTAAAGATGTATAACTTAACTCAGGTGCATGTTTATGTTTTTAGGAATGATTTTTTTTTTTAAGTGCTGTTTTATTTTGAGTTTATCTGCTTTAACCTGGTTCTCTGCACTTATGCACAATGTTGATTTTCCTAGACAACAAGTTTGAGGGTGATACAGAGTCATGTGAGAAGCAAGCTTCACAATAGGCAGCTTAGAACACTTCAGCTGTGTGAATCAAAATGGTGTTGTTTTAGCTGTGGGACTGTGTTATTGCTTCGTTTTCTATGGTCTGTCAGTACAAAGAAATATTCCTGAAATCTTGATTTTGAAGATGTTGTCACTTGTCTGGTGTGTGTGGCTGACCAGCATCACTTCTCTGGTCAGGACATTGGCTGCTAGAAAAGAAATACAAGCTCCATCTTCTTACTCAGCTCCTCTGTTCTTGGCAGTAGATTGTGTCCCCTCAGTTTCCTTCAATTTTCTATGTTTCTGTCCTTTCTCTCATGCTTGTATTATACAGTGGAAAATGAAAATGGAGCATGATTTTAGATTGGATGGTTTGCTCTCAGCTTTTTTAGGCTAGCACATTTGTTTTGAGGATCGCTGTGTATGTACTTCTTAAATTGCAGTTCTTAAAATGAAAAATACACTGCTAACGTGTACATTGCCTACTAATATTTAAGATTAGATTTTAATACTATGCTGTCAACATTGTTAAAAGATGTGGGCTGTTCTTACTTGAAGTAGACCTAGTTGTTGCTAAAGACTTGAGACATATAATTTAAAAAATGAAGGTGCTACAAATTAATTAAGTAATCTGCATCTCTTAGTGTCACTAGGGATGTGGTTTTTGATAAGAATGCTCATGCAGTTCATAAGGATGAACTCTATTAGTCTTGAATTCAATTAGTCAGTTTCTCTGGAAGAGGCAGGAGTGGTAGAAACTGAAGTACAGTAGAGAGATTCTCAGCACTGACTGTCAACATGGCATGAGACTTCTACTGCAGCTATTTCTAGCAGCCTTAATCTATTTTATTTTCTGGTCCAAACATTATTTGAACTTACTTATCCAAAAAGAGTCTAAACATACGAAAATGATTTTGTATTACTCAAGGAGCAACATCTGAATCTACAGTAGAATGAACTGTGCCTGGATGACAAAGTCTTACTTGTCCAGTTCCTCTACAGGTTGAAGAGAGGGGAAAAGAAACATTTTGCCTGTTTTGTTGGGAATTTATTCTGGTGCCAGGAAGAGACATGAAAGGGGCAGTGCTTAGCAGCAGCAGATAATGATGGCTGGCAAATCTGATGTAGGTTTACCATCTGCAAATGTTTCCAATGGTCTCTTACCTTGTAGAAAGGCATGGTGATGCAGAAAGGAAAATTTTTATCTTGAAGAAAGGGTTGAAAAGAGGATGGCTAGTGTTGGGAAAGGATGCCTTTATTTATAGAGGGGAAGATGCTACAGCTCTCTTCAGAAAGAATTGAAGACCTGTCATTCTTCAATGCATTTGATAGAATACAATACAGTATATTTACTGTAGCTTGGCTTCCTTTAATCACTTACATTTATATTTAATTTGAATTGGGCTGTTACCAAATGGATAGATAGATATGTTTTTAATAAAGTAAATGAAATTAAGCATTCTAATAATGTATATATTTGCAGGTGGAAATTAGAACAGTTTCATGGAATTACTTTTTAAATAATTGAATTGTGTCTTCCATACTTTGGAGCATTTTTGCCTCTTTAATGTTCTTTGTAGTGCAAATTTGGTACTGCTGTGAGTAATTTATATCAAGTGTTTTAAACTGTGTCTTTTTTTTTTTTTTTTTATTTCAGCCCTGATGATATTGGTACCTGTTGGTATATCCTGCTGTCTGGTTCAGTCTTCATTAAAGAATCCATGTTTCTTCCAAGGAGCAGGTATGTCAGCTATGAATGTACTGCATTCTATATTTTAAACATAAATCATGAGATGTAGAGAATTTTTAGAATTAAAAGCCAGTGTTTTATATTTAATGAAACACAGAAGAACAAATCTAAATGCACATCTCCTGCCTTTACTAGCTGTGCTGTTTCATGCCCATAGCTAGAATTGAAAGTCCTTCTTTGTGGACAGTGTACAACTGTTGAAAGTGTCATGCAGATGCTGTTGATTTAAAAACTAAAACCACTAAAAACCTGACAAATGGAGTGAAGTACTGAGTCGTCTCTTCCTGTGAGTAATCAAACTTCAAATTATAGGATGCACTAGAATTTGGATGTGGATGTTTTCCTTTACTTAATGTGCACAAGTCTTTGGTGCATGTTTTACCATATGCTTAGATCATGTTACTGCAAGTTTTGCTGCTTCTGTTGTGCTTCATTGTCTTGGTCTGAAAAACAAGTGTCTGCTAAGAAAGGCAGGAGCCTCTCTTGAAATGGACAATGTAAACCTTCTCCCTCCAAATTACTATAACTTCGAAATTAAGAGGCTCTCAGGCAAAGATATGGGAATAGGAATAACAGTTCTTTACTAGAAAAAAATAAAATAAAAGTACAGCAATACAAAAAGAACCAAAACGCAGTCAGAATAGAACCTGACACCCTGTCAGTCAGGGTGTTGGTAGCAGTCTGATTAAATGGTAGCTGCAGTCCTCCTGAAGGGACAGATGTGGTTCTGTTGAAGCAGTGGTCCTGAAAGTGTGCAGTTTTCCTCTGAAGGCGCAGTGGTGGTGTAGATGGGTCTGGTCTTCCTCTGGGAATCCAGTGGAGAAAGGCTGCTCTGATATTCCAAATCTCGGATTTTTATCTAGGTAGGAAATGCTTGGTTCCTCCCCCTCGGTGGAGCATCTCCTAATGGGATGATGTAATTTTATCAATCATNCCTGGAGGAAGGATGGTTTGTGGAAAAGATAAAGAATACTGCCCCACCTGGTTTCAACAGATGGTGATAGAGTACATACTTTTGGTTACATCCTGCTTTGCAAGCCAAGACATTCATGCAAATGGATTTTCAATGAAGAGTGGTCTCATACATGGAAAAAAAAGTTTGAGTGTGAGGCACTCAAAATTTATACTGCTCCAGTAAAAACAAATATTTGGAGCTATGGAAAAAAATGCAAGTGATTGCAGTAATTTTAGACTAAAGTGACTGAACTTGATAATTTTAATGGAAGCAGAGCAGAATTATTTTAAAATGCTGGTTTGATACATAGTCATTCAGACTACTGTAAAAGACTCCTTAGAAGTATATGGCATGTAATAAAATTTGTGAAAGGCAGAGTGAAAGAATGTCTACACCTGTCTCTGTATAGTATCATGATAATGAAAGCACTAGAAATTTTTTTACAATTTTAAGCAGTAGGAAACCACTTCATGACTAGTGTTGGTTGCCATATGAAACATTAGATCTTGAAATCTGGCTTCCAGTGGGAGGGAGAGCAGGAACACAGTGCTGGAGGGCTGTGCTGGCAAAACCACAGCCACCAGGGAGATTTAATTACTGGTGGCAGGAGGTTNTGTCTTGTGTCTGTCAGGCACTGCTGATAAAAAGGTTGTGCCATCTAATATTTAATGCTACAGGTGCAAAACTGATTATTGGAAAAAGTAGCTCAACAACAGATTATAGGACCCCTATTTCTAGAAGAGTGAAAATAGTCCCATATGTCATCCATGAGCAGGCAGTGCTGGGAAAAAAGCTGGTGGAAAGTGCTACGTTTTTTAGATACCAGGAGACAAGATATATAATATCTGAATTAATGTAGGGGAGTTGTATATAGTCCATGGCAAGAATCTTCTGTACCTCTGAAATACAGCAATGCTTGTGCCTCACTCACTTGAACACTTGAAGTGAGGTGATATTAAATATGATAAACAATGAGCTTGAGATTCTTCCTGGGAGAATGAACAAAAAATTAGAGATCCTATAACAATAAGCAGAACATTTAAGTGCTGTTCATAAGCAAAAATGTGTAAAATTACATCTGGGGCAGTGTCTGATACCTTAGTGAAGTACAGGCATAGAAGTTAGCATAAGAATAGCTTTTATAGTTGTGGATGAAGTCAAGTAGATGTCAAAGCTGGTGTCTTAGGAAGCAAATGCAAGAGAGACAATTTGTAATTAACAAAGATAACTTAAAGTCCGTGAAAGCAAAATTAAGAAATTTTAATTATGTAAGACAGAAAGTATTTCAGGAGAGTAAAACCAGAGTCATTCTAGTGGCAGGCTTTGTGTTTTGAAGCTGTAGTCATTGAAAGATAGGTGAGGGCCTTATTAAAACTGAGGACAAGGTTAATCAGGATTTTTTTCTTTGTAAATTACTAAGTTGTGATTGGGCTTTTGGGCTCATCCATGAATAAGAAACTTGGCAAAAGTGAGAGGGCACCAGGTTAAATTTCTGATTTGGAATACTGGTGGTTAATAAATGATTTATTGATCTATTTACTTAGTAAAAAAATTACCTGAGAAGAAAATTCAGTTTTTCAGCTTTCCTTATGCTGCCAGTGAACTGCTGGGAGAGAAATAGCAAAGTACTCAGATATACATACTGGGCAGAAGAGACTGACTAGAAGAAATGTTAAAATAAAATTTTACAGTGCTCAGAAAAATGGGAGTGAGACCTACTGAAAAGGCTGCTAAGAATTGATAAGGTGGTATTCTGGAATCTAAAAAGTAGTGTCAGAAGTGGACAAAGGACGATGACTGAATAAGTGTTTGCTGAAACCAACTGTTTATATATATATAGGGAGTAACAATTTCAAGAGCATTTGGAGCGTTGCATAATTTGTGTGTCTTCATGTCCTATTGCTATTAAAATGAACTGGCTATGGTTTAGCAAATGGAGCACATCCTCATGCATCACTGGCATCAAGTGATAGGAAGAGACCTAAACACTGCAAAGTATAGATCATCTGATTTTGATTTTGTTTGTCATTTGAGCAAACTAAATTTGCAATAGTAAATTAATATTTACACTATTTTAGTGTGGGTTTTTCTCAGTTCAATCCATTAGCTTTGCCCATCTAAAAAGCCACTAGGATATTATTTTGCAACATGTGAAGCTTGTGATTAAGAGAGCAGGAATGGAGCCAAGAAGTCTGTGTAGGAGCAATCAAATATGTAGAAAGCAAGAAGTATGTGCCTTTCTCCAAATCTCATTGACTCAGAAAATGCTCATTTTCCTTTCTTTTCCCAGAGCCAAACGTAATTCATCCTTAAGCATCTCACCATCCAAAACTCCTCTTTTTTCCCCCTTAGTTTAAAACTACTCTGTTTTTTTTTATCAGCCTGTCCCATGCACCTGTAGTAAATCCCTTTAGACAGGTTCTCTGGGCTGCTGATCCTGCTTAGACTGAGGGCTTCCCCTTGCCTGTCCTTCTGTTCTTCTCAAGCTCACCTTCATTGAATGATGGCTGGGCAGTAGCTAACAAAATTTAAAATAAGACACATGTTGTCATCCCACCAATTCCACCCCCACCCCTCCCCCTGAATTTCAAGAGCATTTGCTATTCTTCGTTGGATTTCACTCTTCTAAAATGAATGTCTTTACATGCCAGAGTGTAAGTAGTATCTCTGGGTAATTCAGACAGACCTAGTGGACAAATCTGCTTACAACCTTGTAGGTTTGTTCTCAGACCTGTGCATAATTTGATCTTACTCTGAACTTGGTGGCAGTTGGCATGTGAGTCTGTAAAGAATAGGATAGAGGGCTGTCACTAGATTTAAGCTGACTTTTGTAAGTACCTTAGTGCATTTGACTTCATATGCTCAGCATATTATTTGCATTTGGGTCCTCTATTAGCTGATTTGCTTGCATTAGTTTTAGATGTGCTCTTTTGTTGTCTATGTTATGTCAGGTAAACTTACTGACTTATTTCTTTCTTCCAAATCATTGTGTCCATGGCTTTCCTTTCTAGTGTTAAGATAGCATTTAAAATTCTTTCACTAGAGACACTAGGTTTGGCAGTTAGTTAATATATAGTTGGGGAAGAAAAATATTTTAGAAAATACCCCTTCACCTGCCATGAAGCTGTGTAAAAGCATAAGAAATGACCACCCCCCTGNCCAGACACCTCTCACTCCCCCCTCTCTCTGATGGGAGACAAAAAGGCAGAGATCATGAGTTGGGATAAGAACAATTTACTGGAAGCAGCAATGAGATAAATGGACAGTACCAACAGCAATACTACTAAAACCCATGTAAATAAAAAATAGTACAGTAGTCAGAAATTAACTAGCTTTGTAGTGTATGAGATATGGGCAAATAGCTACCTGTTAAAATAGTTTGAAATGAGTGTCCAAGCTGCCAATTTTTGACAAAGTTTTATAGTGTACTGGATGACTTGTAAAATACTTGTTACTAGCTACTGGACAAGTCTTTAATTCCAAATTTAAAAGAATAAATTGTTCAAGATGGGATATTGGAATACATGAAGTCCTAAATTGAGTATTTAGCTTTGGAAACTGTAACGTCTAAACCATGTCTGTTTTTTTTGGAAAATAGCATGAGTTTAATTTTATTTCCCTGTTGTAATACAGTTTAGCTTGTATTTGTTCAAATGCCAAGCCATCAGCTAGCAAATATTGTTTATAAGATAAGGCTGGATTTTATTATCTTAAATTATAATTTTGGGAAAATATACAATCCACAGTTTTAAAGACTTCTGCTCTGAATAACTAAAAGCTCCCATTTATTTGGTGACACAAGGTAAAGCTTTATCTTGTTCTCCTATTTAATTTCTGTAAATTACAAAAATGAAATTTATTCTGATAGTTTAATGTGAGGAAGATCATCTCTCTTCCCTCCTACTCCTTTCCCCCCAATTTTCCTATTAATATTTACAATCTTCTTCCTTTACTTTAACGTATCAGGCATATATTACGCTAAATGAAACATTCCTTAATTCTTTCCTCCCATCATGACTATCAAGCTAGCACAAATTAACACTCAGTCCCCTCATCATTTCCCCTGAGCATCTGTACCCTGAAGCAGTTCACGTGGTAGAATGAGGTTTACGTATGAACTCCAGAAAATAAATCAGCAGAAAATGCAATTCCCTGAGGGCTATCCTGGCTCTTCTGTGTTTTCACATGGCCACTGACAGCTACTATTTGACAGTCCCTCAAAATGTCTTTTTGAAATGGCCTCCAGCTTGCCTTGGCCTGCTCCATGCTCTCACCACGTTTGGTCATTTGTTTGGATGTCCTGTGGGGTTTTTGTACCACAACTTTGCTTCTAGTGTAGAAGACTCCACTGGGTTCTTTTGTATTACTTAGATGGGAGCTGTAGTACCCAAAGGTTTCCTGTATCTCCCACAGCTCACCTTGTGCTTGTTCTTGGCCTCCATGACCAGAGGATGCAGCTATCTGTTAGCAGCAACAAAATACAGAATTGCTGGGCAGATTTTCTCAGACTGTTGGCTCTGGTGTTTGGGGTTTTCTGCTTTTCTCCTAGAATGCTTCTGAGCCCGTCTGGGTAGTATGAGCTGTGCTGCTCAGGCATCCCACTGTGCCGACTTGCCACCCACAAACCTGGCTTTACACTTGGTTTTCACTGCTTGCTCATCTACTGTTTCCTTGCTGCAGCCACTTTTCCTTCACTACGGCTGCTACTTCCAACCAGTTCTCCTCTCACTGCCTCAAATGGCAATGGAGCTGCTTTCCCTTTGGCAAGTTCACAGATTTTACATAGAGGAGCGATTATTTAAGCTTTTTCCTCTAATTAAAAGATTTAAGTTTTGAAGGTGAGAGAACATCTGTTTTCATTATTTTCAAAATTAAAAGGGATGTATGTTTAAATATTGATGGTTTAGCCCTCTGGTCTTTCCCATACTAAAACATCTTAAAAAATGGAATGGAATATCTAATACTGGAGAGTCATTGAACAAATAATGGACTTCTTTTGAATGTGTGTAAAGCAATAGCAAAACTCAGTTTATGCAGAAATGTTTTGTCCTCATCCAAGTGTGTCCTCATTAACTTATGAAAGTAACTTTTCAGGATAAAATTTGTTGGGGATTTTGGCAGATCTTTTTGTTTTGACAGGTAATGAACGTGAGTGTAATGGTTCTGGAGCAGAGCCGTTGGCTATCTACATGCATTTATACAGCTTTATGTATCTGAAACATATTTCCTAATTTTTGTGATGTCTGAATCATGCTGTTTTGTGTGGTTTATGTAAATCTATCTAATGGTGTGTTTATATTCTGAATACAGAATTGCCTTTGATCTTCTGAGTCAGTAAAATTATGCTGATATCTTTAATCACAATGATAAAGTCCTTCTCTCAGTATGACTCATATATTTACAACTTAGTGTTTATTAATAATGGCTATTACTGGCTGAAACCTATGAGATAACAAAATGAAACTGGGATTTTAACCAAAAGTGATCAGTATACACAAATACGTAGACCTTGATTAAAAACCCCTAAAAAGGGATTTTTTTTTTTTGTTTTCCCTGAGCAGGAAACAGAGTTTTAGAACAATGGATTTGTGGGAGGCTCAGAGTTGTACTTTTGGGAACTACCAGTTTAGTTGTTTAAGCTGCAGAGGGAGTTGATCAAGAGCTGTGTGGAGCTTATTTAGCTTTCTCCAGGTTCTGAGTTGGTTATGGCTAAGGATTTGCAGCATTGTGATGGAAACATCAAGACCATACATGGAATATTCATAGAGAAAAAGAATTCCCCAGGTTATAGTTTCAAGTCTGTTTTAGAGGTTACTTGGAAGTGTATGCTTGGGATTTAGTTTGCCCTTGCAACTCTCTATCTTGAGTAGAAGACGTCGCTATTTTTGCTGCCGCTGGGTTTTCCTGTGACCTGTTTGTTGTCTTGGTATGTCTGTATCAAGCTGGTGGTGTTCTGAAGCCTTGCTCATGATTATCTCTAAGGGCTGGTGGGAAGGCATAGAGTGTGGTATTGTTGTGGGCTGAACCCCTGCTGCCTTGTCCTCTGGTTTCAATGCCTTTGTTCAGCATTTCAGTCCCATCAATTGAAGCTGAAGCATGAAGGAGTGTGATCTTAGGGTTTCATCTAGGAAAGACTAGATCATAAGCTGAAGGAGGAAGCTGGAAGTAGTAGTGATGTCAGTCCATTTATGACTGTGTGGCTATCATGAATTACTCACAATGAATTTTAAATAGGCATTGAGAAATAAACACTAATTGCTTTGTTCTCTCTGCATTTACCCACAAGACTGCATTTGTCATTTTGGATGGAGATGTTTACTGTTACCTGCAAGAAGAAAAATTAGACTTATCACAGCACATGTGACTGTGATTTCTTATTGAGATTGAAACTCTTAGAGAAAATAAAATCTTGCTTGCAAGAGGTTGCATTTGACTGGGAGTGCCTGATCTGGCCATCTACCTTGAATTTGCTAATCTCCTGTTGGTTTCATGTTACCAAGTGAAATCCAGCACTCACTGGTGTGTGTCAGTGCAGGCTTCCTTATGAGGTGCTGGAGGAGCTGGAGCTGCCATGGGGCCATGCCTGAGCCCAGCTCCCTGAGGGCTGGCTGGCAGGGAGGGCATGCAGGGAGCGCTTCAAGTGAGTCTGACTTCATCCCTTCAGACACAGTCAGCTCTGGCTGTAGCTGAATTAGCTAAGCCATAAATTGATGGGCCTTGTGATGTCACCTGCTATTTCAACAAAATTTGTGATTCAGAGCACAGGCTACATGTCACCCAAAAATGCCCTTAGAGTTTGAAAAAAATGGTGTACAGGTTTCTTTGAATATGAATACTTAAAATTATTTTATTTATTAAAATTACAGCTGATTTATCCTTTATACCTTTATATCCTTTATGCTGTCTTCTGTTCTGCTGAGTAATTGAAGAGTTCATCGAGGTCTGAAACTGATCATGACAGTATCTGAGGTGTTGGGAAATAGAAGAGGAGACAGTTCCTAAATTATGAGATTGGCTCATGTCTGGTGTTGTTCCTGTCATATTTCAGTGCTACTGGAATTTTGTTTTTGTGGGGCTGATAAAATGTTAAGGGACTTAATCTATTACACTGGCATCCTCTGAAAACAAAAATAGAAATTCAGCGTTATGGGTCTGGTGCTACCAGGCTTTCTTCCAAGTTTGTAATGACAAGATAACAATGAAGCTGAAAGTGTCAAATGACCTGAATATATTTTCAGTGTGCCTGAGTTGTTTTGATTCCGCTTAAGGGAGAGGGAGGCTTTCAGGGATGGAAATGCTCATGGTAGGAGCAAAGCAGACTTCAGGAGCTCTCACATATGCAAACTCTATACCAGTTTCTAGATGTATATACTTAGAGCTACTGACTTCCGTCTGTTCCTGTGCAAAAGACCTGATGATGGGCTTGAGGAGGTCTGGATCACCTGCTGGTGCTCAGGGGCATTTGTGGAATGTTCAGAACAATTTCATATGCTTTCTGTAGGGGAGGCACCCTTAATTGGTGGTGCAGAGCTTGCAGATTCAAGAGATCCTTTGGTTTGGTTTTTCATTGTTTCATGCATGGTAATTGTAAGCTGAGTCAAGATGACACTTCTTGCCACTGTTGGTACATTTAAAATAAGTAAAGAAGTTAGGCTTGTCTTGCACTGTGCTTTATTCACTTCAGTGGTGTTTATCTTCCCCATTGAAACTGCAGCTCTGTGAAAATACTTAAAAGTTAACGGTATCTAGTGTAATGAAAAAATTGTGATAATAGAGCATAGAAACAAAGTATGCAACATTATAAATCCAGACCAATGCTTTTATGGAGAATTTTGCCTGTGAACCAATTTAGGTTACTTTTTGCATTTACTATACAGATTAAGTATAATGAAAATTTTTCAGTGGTATATTGCCAATGACAATGAAAACCAAAATCTGAGGTAACAGGGGCAGTAGATTTTATCTGTGTAAGCATGAACGTATCTTAATAGCTCAAAGTAAATGAAAAGGACCTTAAGGAAAAAATAAAATTAAGCAGAAGAGTTTAACAACCTAGATTTCATGGGGCATAATTTCTGAGCAGAAAGACAGGAGAGGAAAAGGGAGAATGCTTTAAGGTAGCTGATAAAGGAAATGTAATCTTTGATGACTCTGAGTGATACCAACTCTTACATCCCATTTCTTTAAATCTTAGAAAGTTTGGGTTAAAATTTTGACTAATTGCTGAGAAAATATGCTGGAATAGTGGAGTTTTTTGGAGTTTTTTTTGTTACTAATCTCCCCTTCCCTCCCATTTGACTGTGAAAAAGATTAATTCCACTGAGAACACACACTTTTTTCCTGAAGACATTGTATTCTCATTATTGAAAAATTTTGGTGCTGTTTAGTTGTTTCCCTGGATTCTAATATGTGCTGCAGTAAAAGCTGGCCTTGAAACAGTGTAGTTTCATTGCTGACTCTTCTTTTTAGCTAATTTTGTGTCTCATTAACTAGAGGCACCTTTCTAATCCCAGCATTAGGGTCTCTAATGGAGCATGTCACAATTTGAAGTCATTGAGAACAACATCTAAGCAATCTTGGAAACATTTTGTTCATCTTTGCTTTTGCTTTTATTGCTCTTCTCTACATAATAATTATATGATATATTTTATTTCAGCAGTACTCACACTTGTATTTTCTTTCTAAAATTTCAGTTTTGATTTTAATATTAAAAAGCTGTTTTCTGAAATGATAATAAATTGCATACAAATGGGGGATGTGGAAAAAAAATTGAGAACTCTTTCTGAGAATTTAAGGAGGAGAAAATTCTCTGTGTAATAAAAGTAAACAATTATTTAAAAGTTAAATGTGAGACCCATTACATCAGGGTATCCCCTACTGCTTACATTGTTAATTATAGATATCTATCTGAAGAAAATTGTTGCTTTTTCACAATTGATAGTGCAGCTGGTGAGATGTCCTGTTATGTAATCCCTTCTGATTTAAGATTTCCTCTGATTTAATTTAATAGTACTTAAAGTGTTGAGTTTTAGTACAAACCTGCAGAGCATCAAAACCCCTTTCAGTTACTTGGGAAAACTGCATTATAGGATTCTTGCTGCAGTCAAAAAGAAAACCCTGTTTGCTTTATGTGCTCTCAGGATCTCTGGACAAGTTTTATAAGTGTAATGAACTGAAGTAATCTGGTCATTGCTTACCTCAAAATAACAACAAAAGGAACTGTGTGCAAAAACAGCATGAAGAATACCAAAAGGAGAAGTTATATACCCATGTGGAGAGAGGGGACAGAGAACACTGGCTTTTCTTTGCCTCATGTGAACCTCTCAGGATCTAAACTTTCATAAACTTAGTTTTGCTGAAGGAAAATCTTGATAAGCTGAAGTAATTATGCTTACTTATGTATTTGGAGGACTATAGAAAAACTGAAAGGAATTAGAATTATTGTCTTGATTCTTTGCATGATTTCACTACTGTAGTTCTTCCACAAATGGTCTTTTTGATAAAAAAATAAGACCATTCTCCATATTGTAGAAGATTTGAAAATGTCTGAGAGTTTTTGTTCATGATACTAAAATTTTCAATTGTTTCTGAAAAACAAAGCCAGGGATACAAGATGTGGTATAACATTTTAAGTGAGGAATAATTTATATTTCAAATTATAATATAAATAGCTAAAACCAAACTGTCACTACTACTCCACTGTTTTACTTTTTTTATTCATTCACAAATATACAAATTTATCTTGGATACATCTGCCTTGTACACTAATAGATTTATAGAAACTCGTTATTGAGTAATGTGTTTAGCTCTCCATGTGAATGAATTAGTTGTATCAAATGAGTTAGGCATGTAAGTGTGTGTGGAAATACACATGTTCTTGTTTTACTTCTAAAAACCTAGATGACATGTCAAGTTATTATAGTAATTTAAAAGAACTGACAATTTGTAATACCTTTAATTATGAAAGTCTCTAGGGGGACTTAAAAATTCTTATGTATTTTTCAATATAAAAAGTCTTCATTTAGAAACTAGCATCTAAAGTCTTTGTATGACATTGGAAAAATACTTCACCGTTTTAATGAATTTCATGAATGTTAATAAGCCAAGCTGTGTTTAGACAAAGTCTTGCCTCTTAAGTAATGTTTTCCAACAACTGCTCATTCTTTGAGGCCATTATGTAGATCTTGTGATGTCACAGTAATCTCCATGGCAACACAGACGTCATTAACATGAAGCATAAGCAAAGCTGTCTTTATTCAAACCATTTATTTATTTATTATTTGAAAGGATAAGAAAAAAAGTAGGTTAGGAAAAAGCCTTTCATCTTTGAATGTTTGACAAGATAAAATAATATGAGAACATCTAATTTAAAAAATGAGGATAATTTTTCCCAAAGAAGGATCTATTCCCAGGTGTTCTGATGAGGTACCTGCCTTCTAGCTTTCTGTACTAGAGATGTTACAAAGCTGAACTGCTGCAACAAAATAAATTTATTGTTGCCTCTACTAGTAGGTTTCAGTTTTGTTTGTTTATATAATTGTGTATTTAGTCTATAAACACAGATCTTGAATTCAACAGAAAAATGCCATCAAAATGTTTCTTTTGTGTAGTATGTATGAAAGCGTTGTAAAGGAACACTAAGTGGTATTCTTCTCTGAAAAGTATTCAGGATCACCTGCTGCTATAAAGACCCTGAGCATCTACCCTTTTTACAGTAAATTTGCAGAACAGTTTGTTGTTCTTAAAAGCGATTTTTCAGATGGGGCTTTTAACCATTTTTTGGTTTAATGTTTTAGTTTTGATGTTCCATTATGAAAAGATAAAAATTCACATTTGTTGCTTTTCACTTTACACAATTACTTAATTTTTTTTACCTAAACTAGTCAAACTTGCTACCATATTCACTCTTGTAACCAGGTGCATTTTAAAATTAACCTCACTTTTCAAAACAATAGTCTGTTCTAGAAGAAAAACTGTGTGAAGATCATAAAGCATATGTTTCAGGGTTGACTGAGGGGACTTTATATGGAAGCAAACCTCCAGAATCTAGCTGATTTCCAACTATTCACTGTGGGTTTTCAGGAACTTCCTTTGAAGTGCTTTCAGTAGTCAGCTATAAATTAGCAGATTAATGCAACCTCTGATCTGGGTTGCATTTGCATAAGAATTAAATCCCTAGGAGTATTACGTAAAAAAAAAAAAGCACTATAGTCTGTCATCTGTAAGGATGCTAACAAAAAAGTGTTCAAAATACTTAAGAGGTTCACTAAAGTTTTCAGCTGGAGTTTAACTTCTACACATTTTTAGCAGGAATTATTTAAAGCATTAATTTACTATAAATGTGCTTATTCTGTAGTTTTAGTATGATCTGGGTAGTCATCAAGCATTCTCTCTGTCTGGCTTGCCGGGTTCTTTGCACCCTCCTGATGCAGCAGCAGGGTTATTATCCTTGGCACCATGATTCCTCTTCCCCCACAGGCAGCAAGTTGTTTGGGTCCCAAGTCAGGCAAGGAGCTGCAGGGAAGTCTGAGGCTTTTTCCTCGTGTGAAACACTCCTCCCAGGTATTATTAAGTGGCATGTATTTAGCCGTGATATCTCAAGTGAGTCCCTTCCCTGACACATGAGCTGTTGTATCTGAGACTGTAAACATCTAAGCTATCATATGACATTGGATAAGCCTAATCATCCTTATCCATGGTATGCAGTGAGCTCATGTCTCCAGGATTTGCAAGTAGTGACAGTTCTGCAAATGCCTCTTCAACTTGCCAACATCTCAATTTTCCTTTCAACTGAAAAGCATTTCTGTAAAGCAGCTACTTTCTTTTGCTGGAAAAAAAAAGCTATAAATAGAATAACATTGTAGGAATTAAGTAAGTTAAAAGAAAAAGAAAGGCTAATCTAGTTATTATTTTGATATGCAGATCACCACTACATTTTAATTAAACAGAGTAGCTATTACTAGTCAAAAGCAGCTTGGGCTTCCCTTGCATCTTTACTTGCTTTTCCTAAAAGAGAGGACTAATTCAAATGAGAATCAAAGAAGTCAGCCTATATTATCAGATAATTTGATGTTCTGTATAATGATGCCGTCTTTTAGTTGGCAGGCTCTTGCTTTCATGGTTTCCAGTGTGCATCTCTAACTGTGGGGAAACCTGCTGCTGCCCTCCCTGCTTGCATCATCCCCAGTGGAGTGCTGTTCACGTTAGAGTGGCTCTGCATGCATGAAGGGCTGTGTCTTTTTTTCTGAGGGGTCAGAAAATGGCCACGCCAAATTCAGTTTTCATCAGAGCGCTTAAGTGTTCCCCTGGGAATGGCTTGTGCATGTATACAAGCTTCTTAATTGTAAGTTTCTTCTTTTCCTTGGCAAGGATGGGTTGGGTGGGGGTCTGCGTTTCAGACGCACTGATGTGAAACCCAGCTAAACCTAGCTAGCTTGGCTAGAATAAACCATGTAGTGGGACTGATGCTTTTCATTCTGATCTGGACCTAGCAAAATGAAATATGGTGGTTCTTAATGGAAAAGATGCATGAGGAGAAACTTGACTGAATCCTTTATCTCTCTAAATGGAAGATAGAAAATAGTCCCCATTTTATTTCCCATCTAGATGTCTACTTACTACTGCTTTATATTTCATCAAGGAATCAATGTGACTAGTTGGCTTTACAATTAAATCTAACTAACTAACATTTTGATGTTATTGCTAGCTGAATGTTGATTATTACATCAAGATTTGATTTTGGGATTTTTTGTAGACCAGACATTCTGCTCATGTTTGTTTCTGAATCATCAGATAATAATTGATGCAATGATTGAAAGCAGGTGCCTGCCATGACCTCCTCAATCATGGCACTGCTGTGAGGAAGTGGTGTGTGCAGGTGGGGCAATGCAGCACATGATCCATCCAGAGGGATGGGGACTCCTCTCTGCTCTGGTATTGATAACTGGAGGATAGAGGGAAGATTGGACATGCAGTGGATAGCACTTGAATGTAAATGGTGATGGTAATAATAGCATTTTCAGAATGAGGGCTACCGAAGAGCAAATGAAGACACTTTGGCTTACATAACTTCAAATTCTAAATATGCTTCATGCAATACCTCTGTACTTCATTTTGGTAGTTTTCTGTGTTTCTCCTAAATGTAGGTGTCAATTGAAGGAATGTAATTTTCACAAAAAGCACATTGAAGTATTGGGTTTATGTAACTTAAGATCCATTTTTATAATGAATATGTTAAAAGCTTGAGAAACTAAACTGAATCGTGCATAGCCTTGTGCTTATGGATTTATTCATATACAGTCTTGAACAGGTAAGGATTGGTTGTAGTGAAGGTGGGAGAAGGATAACGTTTACTTTAATCACCATTTTTATTTAGATGTTCTGCATTGGCAAATACTGCACATCGCTGATTTTAAACCCATTTTACCTCCCATTTGAAAACTTCAGAACAAAGAAAGACTTCAGAACTTCAGAACAAAGATATTTTTTGAATATCTTGATTTCTAGAGTTTTGGCATAAAATATTTCAGTATTCATGCATTACATTTCTATTTTAATTATATTGTAAATTCTGTTACAAAAAAAGCGCAAAATCTGTATGGAACTTATTTCCTTGCATACGTCTACCCTATAAGATTCTAAGAACTTGAGAAACAACAAAATTTGCTACTTGTATTTTTCCTTTCATTGCAACTTGTCTAAATAGAACGTTCTTTCTGATTCAGAGGAAGTGTCAATTAAATAGATTTTATTCTCAACCAGCAACTTTGCTTAAAACATTACAATTGCATCTACATAAAACTATAACAGTATTATTTGCTGAAGGATGTGCACCATAGAGATGACCATACTTTGTGCAGCTTTCTTTGTGAGACTTAGAAATAGTTTTATTAAAACCTTAAGCTAACATAATGTGGGAAATATCGAAAGAAATAAAAGTTAAGATTACTTTGTAGAGGAAACCCTAAATTTTTGTCTGTCCTTCTTACAAAATAATTGTCATTAGTGAAATTGAGTTGTCTGTGTGAGTGATCTTTGATTTTTAAGAGGGAGAAAGTAAACGACTTAACACTGAAAACCCTTTTCTTGGTGTTGTGAGGTTTCCTTCAGATTCTCCATCACTTTTGATGAATGCATTTACATTCCAGTGCTGAGAAGTAACTTTCCATTTGGGAGCTGGGTTGACGTGAAAACAGGAATGTGGAGGCCCAGGGTGAGGGGACAGGGCTGAATGCTGATAGAGAAACATTCCCTCTTCAGTAGCTGCTGCCTCTCTGGCGAGCTTTGAAAAGAGCATCTGTGTGTGTGTGTGCATGGGGATGTCTGGGGACCTGGGGAAATGGATGGGTCGTGTCTGGAGAAAACTGCCTTGTCCTCCAATGTCATGATGATAACAGAAAGAATAGAACAAGTCGCCTCAATACCTGCAAGTTTTTAGCTGTCTCTATGTGTAAGTGCTTACAAAAATTCATGTGTTGCTTGGGGCTTTAGATGTTTCAGTTAATTGATGTACTTTGTTGTTTTGTTTTATTAGTAAATCTATTAAATTTGAAGGGGAATAAACGCAGATGGTGGTCCAAAATTATTCTGTTGTTGTTTGTTAGCCACAGGCATATTTAAACTACTGGAGTTTTATAATAGTGAAGAGTTTTTTTAAATGAAAACTGAGAGTGTAAACTTGGGAAACATGGAAACCCTTAATTTTCATTTAAAACTTGTCTTCTGTTAACAAGCACCAAACCTGAAAACTGATATCTCTGTTCTTTAGCCATCTATGTATGTTTTCAGTATAACAAGTTGTAAGCTGAGAAATGTATATAGTAAGATAGACATATGGATAGGGGAGCTCTCATCTCTGATCAGTGTAAATTCAATTTAAGAATGCATTANGTAAACTACTTACATGCTTGTAAACTTACTACAAGCATAAAATACCTGCTTTTAATACATTGTGAGAAAAACAAGTTTTTTGATACTAATGACTGTATTTGGAAATAATACTTTTGAATAGTCAAGTGAGAAATAAGTCTTTTGTCAATTGTTTAAAGGACTAGTATAGTTAGGGAAAATACCTAGCTGTCTACTAGAAAGTGGATTCTTGTAAATAATGTTTTTATATATCTTTAGGTAGTTGTTTGGGTTTTTGTTTGGTGTTTCCTTTTTTTTGGGGGGGGGAGGGG
>VZTT01040027.1:0-16522 GCA_013400855.1 Buphagus erythrorhynchus | reverse complement strand
GACGAAATATTATTTTGAAAAGTGTATTTATGTCAAAAGCTTCTTTCTATAAGACAATACTAAACAGAGCTCTATAGAAAAGTATTTTAGTGTCACTTGTTTTTCCTATATAATTAGAGGAGAAGCAACAGGCACAGCCAGAGGGGTGATTCCAGATGACCTAATTAGAGCACTGGCCTAAATAAGCCTTTAGAGGTCCTGTCTCTAGAAGGTCACTCTGGCCTTCAAATTCATTTTTGTGAATGCCTCTTGTGACCTTTCAGTGGAATTTACTTCCTGGTTTTGTTACTTTTTTTCCATTTAAAAGTGATGCTTTCTCAGAGAACTGACACAAACCTCAAAAAGTCCTGGATTGCTGTGTGCTCTAAGGATCAAGGAGAAGCTTTAGCCCAGTGGATAAAACTGATTTCAAAAACTTATCTGAGAACAAATATTACTTAACGTCCTTGCAGACTGTATGTATTTTGTACTTGCTACTGAGTATCTGAAAAAAAAATTAAAAATCTATGTCTATGTGTATCTCCATGCAAGATTTACATTACCATACCCGGGGAACTGTTCTTACATAGAATATATCAAATGTGGTCACTCTACCTGGGCCATAAGTGCATAATTGCAACCTTGAAAGAGGTTGCTCTAAATCACTGAAGTTGAGAGTATTTAAATTATCTTAAATACTGACACATAAGCACTGAGATTACTCACTCAATGTATGGGCTTTGCCAAAATCAAGGTCTCAATGGCAGGAAGATGAAAATATTACTCCCCTGTCAACTCTGATTACACAACAAAGAAAATAATGAAACATAGCATATGTTGTCTGTAAATTTTAGAAACAACAGCTTTCAACACTCCATGCTTTAATTTTGTGCTCAAATATATCTCAGCTGTGGATGTTCTGAGAGCTTCTTCTTCCTTTAACACTGCTCTCCTGTCACAACATTTCTAAAAGGAGAATTTAGATATATCACACTCTTTTAATGAGTAAAGGTGTTAGAAGTTACAGCACCTCCAGTCACAAATAAAATGAAAAAATACACCATTTAATGAAGTTAGGTTGTTATTTTTGCCCCTATGTGCATATTAAGTACTTTTAACCACATCTGAAAAATTGCTTTGAAGACACTTGGATGAATTTAAAACTTTTTAATTAAAAGAAGCTGAAGACTGTAGGGAATTTCCTTCTGTATATTTCTATTTCTGGTCTAGTTATTTTCTCTAAGATGCATCTACTCTCAGCTATATAGACCACCTATATTCTTAATCTAACTCTGAAATAAGGTCTTTTTTCAACCCTTTTGGTGAAAAACCATCTATTCATTTAGGTTTTATTCAACAGAGCTCCTAAACAAGTTCAGACATTCACTTAAATGCTTTAGTTGATTTTTGCCATTAAGAAATATTTATTACTATATTGTATTAACTAATATAAGTAATTCTCAGTGTGTCAGTGATGGTTCTAAGAACAAAATGTCTTTAAAAGATTGTTTATAGCCCACCAAAAATACCCATACTTTTCAGGTCATAGAAAAAAATATTTAATGTCTTAAGAAAATTTTACTAGAATGAGATATGTAAGAAAAAGTAGGTCTTCTATTACATAAACTGCCTAATTTGAAAACTTAATTTTCTGCTTATGTTTATCAAACACACATGACTTGCAGTCCAGATTTCTGGCTAGACCATTAGAACTTCTTTATTTTCCTTACAGTGCTATGAGGAAACCTATTTATATCAGCACTGTAAAATCCTTAAAAGCTGAATATGCATTTCATGCAGCAGAGCCGAGTGACTCCAGCAGATCTTACAGATGAGGACGTCAGGTCAGCTCTTTCACAGTTCTTGCACACAGATTTTTTCTGTACTTAACATCTGCATGTAGAAGAGACAGAACTTTGACAACTTAGGCTTAACTTGCAGAAGTTATACTGAAAGGTATAGAGGTACCTTCAGAAAGGTATCTCTACTTAAATTGAGAACTCTGTTCTCAATTGAGTTGTTTTTCACTGTGACTGAAATCACATTTTCAAGGAGAATAGTTGTTATAATGCATTTAAAAAAGACATGGTCTAGCAGGATTTCTTACACATGCAGCTTACAAGTATAGTTTAACTTTGCACAGTAGTAATACATATTTACAAGTGCCAGATTTTCAATTATAAATATTTATCATAAGGACATGATTTTATCTTTAATTAGCCCAACTGTTAAGGACACTTCTAATGTGAGAAATGTAATTCACTATTTCATACCAGATGTAGCCTCTACAGCTAGTCTTTTATCTCTGCTTGTAATGAGCAGATACTTACACCAAAACCATTATGTAACATGGGAGTGATTAGAAGAGAATAACTACAGAAGATCTGGGCTTTGGAATTAAAATAAGAATTTTCTGAAGTTGCATACCTCAGTTTAAAGCATCTGTGAGCATGTGACATATGACCATACTTTAAGTATCTATTTCCTACACAATCCATATAAATTTCTTTGTTCTCAGAAGGATCTGAATTATTAATTATCTCTCCTTTCCTGTACCTCTCTAACCCGCTGAGTTATGACTCCATGTTTGACACTTCTAAAAAAGTATAAACATGAGAACTGGGGTAATTCCAGGTTTGATCCTGAGTTATAAACAACTGAAATATGATGCCCATCTAATATTGCCAAACACCCTAAACCATGCATGTTACTGACATAATGACACAACAAACATGGTTACAAGCACTGAAACAGCAAGAGGCAGAAGGAAGGAAGGAAAGAAGGACCGGTAACAGGTTGGGGGAGAAGAATAGTGGCAGCCTGGTGGTCTCCTAAAAATGCAGACTGACTTTCGTTTTCCAGAATAAAGAGTTATACCAAGTTTCTAAATTAAAAATAAAAGCAAAGTATGTTGGGATTTCATTAGCAATATTTGGTGTTTTAATCCTCCAAGAATGTATGAAGCAAACTGGGGGAAAACCAATTTCATGTCTAATGATGTGCTAAACTTGATTATTCTTTGGCAAAGCAGAGGTTCAGAAAGCAAGTGGTGTCCTTGCATCTCTGTGCCTCTATCCCACCATGCCAACAGCCTCTCTGCAACCCACTGAGACCTCTGTGGTCTCACAAAGGCTGCTCTGAGATGGAATAATAAAATGGAAACAGAATGCACCCGTTACTAAGGTAACTCTGAGCCAACTTTTGATTCAGTTAATTTTTCTCAGCAGTCTGAGTTACTGAGCTGCCTGTTCTCTGTATTAATTTCATTAGCAAAATGTTTGACTATTGACTTGCAAATGTTACCTATTGACTCAGTGTATAGTAATGAGCATGCCACAGATCAGTGTTTAAACACACTCATTAAGGAACCAAACAATTTATAAGAGATGGGAATGAGGGACACAAGAAGAAATGATGGAGGGAAAAGAAAAGTGGCACAGAAAGGAGTTTGGGAATTTCTTCTCTAGAGTTGTATTGCTCACTTCCCATTCCATTCCTTTCCCCATCATTTGAAGCCTTCCCAACTTCTGGTTAAGCCTCTGGACACCTTTCTAAGAAACATGACAATGTAACAACAATGTTACAATGATAATGTTTCTTTGACCTCTTGATCAATTTTATTCCCAGTATTGAGTGTTGTCAAATGTTAGTAAACCAACTGGGTGGCAGAAAACCCTAGAACAGAACTGCTTTGGTTCCCACATTAATGCCTATTTCCTGAGATACACCCATGAACTAGAATGCACCGCAGTGTATGGTACACAGGCAGTCACAGCTGCCCAGCTCTCTAAGAGCAACACTTCCCACTATATTAACACTGACACAAAAATGAAAAAAGATATGAGGTGTTCTCAGCGTGTCTCCTTATGGGGAAAAAAACCCCACTTGTAAATCTTGAATCTGCAAATATATCAGTGCCCTGGAGAGCCCTCAGATAGCTGTGAATTTTGGCCCCACTGATTGGAAACAGTAGGAAATTGAGAGCTTGGAAATTAGGCTGAGTTAGACGAGGCCAGGCTTAACAATTAGATGGTAAATTAGGAACAACATCATAAAAAATTTGCATTGTTCAGTAATCCAAATAATGTGCTCTCTTAGAGATACAGAGAAAATGACATTCTGATGCAGCAATCGCAGGGTGGCAGGAAATTTTGAGGAACTGGCACACTCCAGGAACATGAAGGCAATTACCAGAAAACAATGGGAACAGCATGGAGGAGTAGCTGTGTACTGTGTCTGTCTCCATGGTGCTCAAGTGGGATCACACAAAGCTGAGGGATTTGGTACAATTACTCATGTAGCACACACTCCACCTGCCCCTCATCCCAGACATGGCCCCTATTAGAAACGGATGTGCAAAGGATTGATTTTAGCAAAGCAAGACTTGTTTTAACACTGAATAAATCTGGGGTGCATTACACTCTTGGTTTAAAATTGGTTCAGTGTGGGAGAAAGCAACCCCCAAGGTAATTGTGAATTCTGTTTCCATGTTTTACGTAAAACATAAATTCTGTATTTTTCTCCTATGGCAATACCTGATCTTCCCCTCTGTAGGCAGGAAAAACTCAGGTTGTCTTGTATCTGTCAGTACTTGCAAAATGGAACCCTTGCTATTTATGTTAAAGAACTTTTCATGTTCAGCTTTTTACTTTTCACTCAAAGTTTTAAATTTTATTTGGTACTTTTTACAGGTGAGTAGATTCAGTTGATAATATTGACCTACAGGAAACAATGAGGCTTATAAGCTGTATTCAAAAGTTCCTTGGAAACAGTACCATTTCAGCTAAATGTATTTTGTCTAGCAGCAGAGCCATTAACAATTTGCAAAAATTCAAGAACAGGAAAGTTTGAGAAAATACCTGCTTTATGAAACTTTTCCATTATCTCGTGACGAACCGATTTATCCAAGTTGAAATAATCGTTGTCTTCATCAGGTTTACTCAGAAACAGAGGGATGTGCTGAAATACAATTATATGCTTGCATTTCTGGTTTGCAGCAGCAGCCAGCTGCTCATCAAGCCAGGCATCCTGGGCTTGCCTTAACTCAGGACATTTGGAGGAATCAAAGTATAGCTGAGAATTCAACACAAGAAAGAAAACACCTCCAACCCAAAAGCTGAAGTAGTCATCTCCCCAGTTCTTGCAATAATCATCTATGGTCTCTCTTGTTGGAGTATTGCCAATATCATGATTCCCACTGACGAATACCAGTGGTATGTCCTGGTCAGTGTTTTTCAGAACATCCTTTAAATCTTGCTCTTGGTTTTTTTTCCATCGAGTTCCTAAAAGAAAAAAAAAACAAACAAACCAAAACATTTGAGTGTTTATGTTTTTTTTCCTCACCTTCATTGTTAGCTTTTGTTCATGGAACTGTGCACAGTAAGAAAATATTGTGTATTAGATGTGATCAAGAAAACATCTCATCTTTATCCCTGTACATCCACCCAGCCCTGTCCCTCCCTTACCAAGGCCTTAGCCATTTTCAGTAGCTGGCCTGAAGGCTCTGGACAGGACCCTGCAGAGAGCACAGCAGTAGGTGATGCCACAGTCCTGCTTTGCACCAGGAGCTTCACCTAACTCTCTTCATCTACATATTGATGATGTGGTGAAAAAATGCAGCAGCCTTGGATGGTGTAATGGCACAAGGGTAAAAACCAGGTCAACTTCTGGCTCATGTTTTATGGCTGTGCAACAAAATAAAGGGTTGTTGGGTTTGAGGTTTTTCTTTATTCATTACATGAACTATTTTAACAGCAAAAATTTAATCACGGTCTTGTGGTGACTTATTTATATGATGAGTCTCTTTTAATGGTAAGCATGACATTAAATATAAAAAATGTAGTTGTGTACTGCTAGTTTTCCCTGCATCTCTGCCTTTATATTAATATGCATATTCATACAGGTACTCTTCTGGATGTCAGGAATTTGTCCCTGCCTATGAAGATTTATCTTATTGACAGATTGATTTACAGTCACTGAAAAATTTAGAAAGGAAGTTTTTAAAGAGTAATTATTTTCTTCTAATGATTACAGAGACTTTCCTTTGTTTTCTCAAGACTAATCTTTAACAAGAGGCCACTGATATGATTATTATTAATGAATTACATGAACATGTATAAATTGGTTTTGTCCTGCAATATATAACACACATCTAGCATGGGCCCATTTTACAAATAATTACTCCATTTTTTAACCAAAAGCTGTAACAGGATTTTTACAAGAACTCTGAATTTAGGTTTCTAACATACACTTGCACACGGGTCTATGCCAATCAATCATCATGTACTTTTAAACTGTGTTCTACTTTCCTAACTACACACATACCTTATACACAGAAATGCGTAAATGGGTTCCTGTAGAGATAAAAAGGCCTTTTACAATTTCTTCATAATACTTATGATGAATATGTTGACAAACACTGACTCTTATTAACAAACATTTTGTTTTACATACCCTACAGTTACAGGCTTTAGTACCACCTTATTGCTGTTACCAGAACCTTACAGCTTTAGAAAAATACTGAGAAAAAAAAAACATGTAAGGTCTAAATTATGGCTAAATGTAAGGACACTGATGTGAGGTGCATTAAGTCAAAATCCACAACTCTCTTGGGTTTAACTGCTGCAGACGGTAGAAAGTTATTGTAGGAAATCTTTGAGTAACTTGACAAATACTGGGCATATGATACCCAGGGGAGTCTAGAAAGTAATGGAAAGCAGATCACTTTTTGGGGTATATTAATGGTCAGTTTAGGCTCTTCTTGTTAATCCCAGAAAAAGCAAGGCAAATAACGTCTATATTACTTGGAGACGCTGAATTTAAAAAAAATAAAACCAAATATTCAAATAAACCTGGCACAGTGCTGTCTGCAGGGTAAGAAACCTGGCTGAGAATGCTGCTTTTACTGCCACTTCCCATTTTCCTATGGAAAGAGTCGGAAATTTCAAGCTCTAAATATGAAAGCGTATGGGGGAGGGCAGGGAAATGCAAGGAGGGAAGGCTCTGTTAAGATCCATGTAAACACATTACACCATGTTAAACTCCATGCTATCACTTTGGGAAATTTAGCTAACAGTTGCAAAGTATAAAGACATTTATGCAAAAGTTACAGAAATAATTTGCAGAATTATGTATACCTCTTCCCAGCGGTGAAATTCAAACTCTAGAGACTAACACTTAGATTAGATTTGTCGACAGCAGGGCACTGATTCCCTCATTTAATGAAATATTATTTCTATAGCAACAGAGAAACATACTCAGTGTTTATTGCAGAAAACAGATTGCTCAAAATGGAAAACAAGGTCTCTGCCCAAGACTCTAGGAAATCCTACTAAGGAGAGATTGGCTTAGAACAACTGCATCTTGGCTTGACCTTTTCTTGGCAGAAGGTCAAAACAAATTCAAAAGAAGAGAATCCCACAGAGATAAAAGTGGGAAAAAGTGGAAGAATGTCTCAGGACCCCTTGGTGCAGTGCCTTGGTGCAGTGCTGGAGAGGAAGGGCTTGGATGCCCCACTGGCCCTGAACTGCACGACCACAACACACAATGTGTGCCACAGGAGCCCTCCTGAGGCACCTCCCCCTGACCTTACATCTGAGGTAAGTAACAGGTAAAGAAGACAAAGACAGTGGTAAAGAAAGAAGCCACTGGAAAATTAAAGTGGTCCCTGCCACAGCATAAAAAATATCCTTTTAATCTCTCTCAGGCACAGAGCTATAATATCTAATTATTCCAATTTTTATGAAGAGCATTTCTGTTTGATGGACATGTATTTCTTTGGCTTAGAGGGAGCTTTGTTGCAGGTGAATAGGGAAATAATATAGTGCCAAAAGGCAATACAAAAAAAATTATTTGTGAGTGCCAGGGTGGATGCAACTGAAATAAATTTCTGTGATGTTTATCCTGGCATCATGTGCAGTGACATTTTTAAATCCCGGGCCACAATTTTCTGTCTTTATGTTAGGTTGTGTAAATAAAGTCTTGCCCTGAGATAAATGGCTTCACAAATTAATAGCCCATAAAGGGCAGCTTGGCTTTTATGAAAAACATGAAAGTGAGAACTGTTGCTGGTGCAGTTGTATCCAATTTTCCACAGCTTCCCAGTCTATCATTTTTGAAAGCTGAGCGATGTGAACAGGAGCATGAAGGTGCAATGTCACCGTGCCTGTTGTTTTTTGTTGTGTATCCCTGTCTGCCTTGGATTGCAAGACAGTAGTTTTACAGCATGTTTGCTGGAGCTGTCTTCAGTCAGCAGAATTACAGATTATTCTGCCAAAGTAATAATCCTTTAGCTACGAATCCTTAGTTACCATTTCCTTTGGTATGCCACAGAAGGGTGCACCACTCTAAGATCAGGTTGAGTTTAGTTTTTGTAAGGCACCAGCTATTAAAAACAACTTAAAGCATTGTTTGCCCCCAAGCTATATCTGCAATGCTGATGGCACTTTTTGTATAACACGATCCTTCCTATGCAGTAACCTCCACCAAGGCTATATCTTTTCCTCCAGAAGTATTCCAAATGAAAAATTATCAATTAATTAACAATAGCACCAGTTTTTCTACTGATATGAATCAGGAGGGGGAAAGGGGGGTGAGATTATGATGGCATTATGAGGTGGTACCCCCAGGCATTCCATGCTTGGTGTCAGGAGAAGTTTAAGCACTCCCCCCAAGACAGGAGAAGCCTTTTTAGCTCAGGCATCTTCAAATAATTTAACAATATGCAAAAATGTGGCACAATCATTTCCTGGATTTCTCATTACTTGGTCTCAGTATTTTAATATATCTTAAGTGTCCCAAAGAACACTCCTTAGAGGAGTTGCCAACACATTTTTTTTTAATGGAAAGCACAAATTTTCAGTTTGAAGAAGAAAAAAAAAGAAAAATTAAGTTTTATGCCAGCAACACTCTTGAAAGGCCCTGATATGACAACTGCAATCTGTTTAACATTTAACCCAAGAGACTGACTATCAAAGAACAAGTAAGAGCTACATTACAGACAAAAATACTATACAAAATATCAAATAGAAAGAGTACGTACATTTGAAAAAAGCAAAATAGAAAATGTCAAAACACCACCAACGAAAACCAGATTTAGAACACTAGGCCCATTCCTTCTGTAATTTCTGATGATACCAGAAGTACTCTGACATCAAAAGACAACTAATTATTGTTGAAAATAATCCCATGACTGTTAAAAAACAACAACATGTAGATTTGTGTATTTTCCTGGGCCTTACAGTGCATCACAGTTGCTTAAATCAAAGAGTCTAACTATTCTGAGCACTTCCTGTTCTTGAGACATTTGTCCTGTTTTGTGTGTTTTCATGACTGTCTGCAGTTGCCCTACTCCTCCATTTAGAGGACCTCCCCTAGCACTATTCCCTAAATTTCTAGGGAGGAGGGGTGCCCAAGGCTATACTCAAACACACTCTTTTTTTTTAGCTGTACTGGAGGAAATATAACTGCTACCTCCACTCTGTGGGAAAGCAACCTCCTCCTGTCAAACCAGGACTGCCTTTCATCTCTGCTCTTGTCTTGGACACCTGGCTGTTGGGTCCAGATTAAGAGGGCTACAAGTAAGATCCTATATTGTCCTTGTCTGCTGACCCATACCCAGGGACAGCCCCACTGGTGCCCCTGTCACTTGGAAGACATCACAGGTCCAAACCTGATGGTATCATCAACACCACATTGTACCTGCCACGCCCCTCCTGCAATTGCATGATTGCTATGCACTAACATAAACAAAAATCTGAGCTCTAATCTTGCCACTTCTCAAAACACCAACCCACAGCATCCCTTCAGAGCACTGATGCAGATGGAGCTTCCCCAGCCCACAGCTCTGACACTGCTCCTCACTGTGCTGCCTTCTCTCCTGCCCTTCCCCATCTCCTCAATACGGGCGACTCCTCCTGACTGCCAGGGCCAGACTCTTCCCTCTACTCATCTGTTCACAACTGATCATCCCATAAAAGCAGTGATTCTCTCATGGGCCATGAATGGAACAAAACACCATGGTCTTCACACTCTTTTTTGTCTGAGGATGCTACGAAAATGTGATAATGGACAAGGCACTGCATAGAAAGGAAAGACCTCTCTGGCCACCCAGTTCAGTCTTACTGGTGCTCTTCAGTGTTTCTTGCTTTGAACTTAAAAGCTTCCCCTCTGGTGTCTGCTGTAATGAACTAATGCAACACACTGCATCATTCCAAGTTATTACATGCAAGAATAAGCTGATCCATTTTAATAAACCCATTACGGTCATGTTCTGGAATAGGTTTTTTTTCTTTAGTCTGTGCTGTAATAGCTAAAATGTCTCCTCTCTCTTCTTTAGACATATATATTTCTAATATTCAAATAGCCTGAAGACAATTTTATGATGAACAAAAAATTATGCAGTTAAAAATAATGTAAATATGACTATATTCACTCCTGAACAAACTGACTGACTACTCAGTCAAACTTACAAAGAACCTCATTTCATTAGTGGCAGTGAAAAGCAGAATCTGGAATACTCATTTGTCTACAGCTGTAAGCGACTTTTTCAGTACATTCGAAACAAGTAATAATCTGTTCTGAGACTCAGAAAGTGATCACACAAAGATTTCCCCACATGAAAACACAAATTAATTTTATTATATAACTTTGGGCATTAAAACAAGAAGAAATTTTAACTCTAGTTTAAGCTAATAATGAACAATTATTACATTAAAGCAATGATAAAATCCCCAACTGAATAAGGAAGCCTATTAGGGGATCAACTGCTCCTGGTTCCAGTGCATGACATTAAATATAATGACTGCAAATGCTGACATTTTTCTGAGTGCCAGCCACACAGGTGTCCACTTAAAAATCTAATTCATGGCATTTACTGCTCCTGGTTCTGCTGTGAAAATAAGTATTATCCTTCACTTAAGCTCAACTCTGCTCTTATCCTTACTCATCTCCCAGCAACGCAGAACTGTAACAGCAAGCACAGGCCACCACTGCCTTTAGGTCTGTGCTTCTGATGAAATCATCACAAACAGGAAAAAATACCTCAAAGCTACAGTACCAAAACCAAACTTAATTTAAAAAATCTTCATACAAAGATCTAGTACTCCTACTAGATTTTTAGTACTGTCTCTAGTACTTGTCTCATAAAATATAAGATCTGAGAAAATTGTGTAACTAATTACATCTCCAAGGTTTTAATATTTAGAGATATCATCGATCTGCCAATTGGATTTCTAAATTCAACTGTAGACTAGACTAGAGAACGTGGTCTAAAACACAAATAAATATATACATGCTGAAGAAGAAACATTTGTTTCTGATAGCCCAGTGGTTTCTCTGCAAGATGAGCCTGTCGGACGTTATGTGGAGATCTCTGATGCTTCTCTACTCTGGGCCGATTAGAGCAAATTTAATTTCACAGTAAGCTGTTTGAGGCTTTGAATGCTCCATTAGGTTCTACTAGAATCAGATAATTACTACAAAATGTTTATTTATGCAACCACAGTGGCATTTCTTTAAACAGTTATTATTAGATATTTAACAAATAATGTGCTGCTTACCCAAATTCTTAGCTATTATTAATTAACATTGACGTAAGAGTTTGGAGAAGAAAATAGCCAAGAATCATTTTGGTTTGGATTCCATCCTACCAAGCAGATCAGAGTTAGGCTACAACAGCAGAAGAAATAGATGCAGTGAGTTTATTTAGATTAAGTTACCTTGTGGTCAGGAAATTAGGTCACACCTAAACACTGCCCTATTGATCAGGTGGTGATATATTAATAGAAATGTTACTTGCACTCAAACAAATACAACCTTTACTTATACCCTGATTCAGTATAAACATTTTAAAGCCTCTGCTTCTGCCTTGCACCTAAAAAGTCAATCTGTGTCTTTTCTACTTCATGCTCTATTACAATTCTCCACTGACAAAGATTCAGGAATTGGGATTTAGCTGACAATTTTGCTGAAACTGCAAGTGACACTGGAATACAGCTGCCTCCTCCCCAGCTGTGCCACGGCTGCTGGGAGTTAAAAAAATACACAAACTTGCTTTTGTTAGTCAACCAAACAGCCAGTTCAAATGGTAAAAAAAGCAAATAAAGGTGAAATGCTTACAGCCATTTTTAAAGGTGGAATCATATTTTAAGACACTATTTTTTAACCTGCTCATATGCCCGTTATATGGACAAATCAAACATCAGCATTCATGCTCTTGCCTTCTAGATGAGAAAGGGATTTTTTCGAGAAGTATTATAATTTTAGTTAAAATTAAAACTTGACAAAATATCTCCTTACATACACGCCTCACTTAAGGACTAGCACTGCAGCCTAATTTTATCTGGGAATTTTTTTTTTAATTAATGATCCTTAGTTTTTGCAAAATTGGTTATTTAATGGCAGTTTAAAATCAGTATTAAAAGCAGTATTAAAAGCAGTTCACAGATTTTTTCCTTTGTGGAATGTCTTACCAGATCACTGTATATAGCATTAAGAACTTGAATTGGACCTGACATTTCTCTGTAATTTATTCAGTTCACAAATGTATAAATGGCAGCTTGTGCATTTGCATGTAGATTTCAGCATTACATTCCTATCTCATCCTGTGTGCAGAACCCACCAGCAGCAGATCTCCAGCTCCCACCACCTCGGTCCCTGCAGTGTGACCACGCCAGTCCCGTTTGTCACAATAAAGCACGAGTGCAGCCCCCACCTCGCCAAGGACAGCTCAGCTGGCTGCAAAGCAGCTGCAGACACACAGCCCTGCACAGCAAACGGCTGGGCAATGTTTCCTAACAAGGAAGAACACACACAGGCAAATGGCTGTGGACTTTATCAAGTGTGGTAAAACAGAACATTTCCTCAATGCTCCTTTCTGTGGACCAAAAGACAGGTAGGATTTCCTGGGACGTACCAACTTCAGCTCTTACACAAACCAAGTATTCACTTACCTTTCCTGACCAGCATAAGATGGCTTTTTAAGTAAGAGAATTCAGAACATTCACAACTAGGTTTTAAACAATAGTGCTTTGACTAGGAACATTTGCTATGGTGTGTGCTTTCCCCAGTTTAGAAAATTAGGCAAATTAAAGAGGTTTTTTTTAGTTACTCTGTAAGGTGTTAGCTACTATATGCTGCAGCCTGTGTCTCAAGATTTATTGTCTATATAAACTTCACTTTTGGAGGGAGTCACTCCATATTTAACAGAAACAAGAGACAAATACTTTGGATCATGGCAGTTGCACATCCAACTTGGGCATGGGAAAGAAGCTCATGCTAATCCAGTTGTGATTCTCCCAGGAGAGAGGATGCCTTCAAATGCTACAGTGATTATAAACAGAAATGAAGCCATCCTGCTGTCTGGCCACCAGAACCATCAGCTCTCATGTTCCTCAGCTCTGCAGCTTGTCCATTCTGAATGTAAATAACTTCACTCTCCTCTGTGGATGTGTCACAGCTCATAAGAGGTACTAATTGTATAAAAGCCAGTATGCCCATCTCATCTCATATTCTGATCATCAAATTGTCAAGAAGGAGTCAAATGGAGAAGTATTGATTTGAAAAACTGTCACTTAATTGCTCTCTAAATATGAACTCAGAATCCCAACATTTGGCACCTGTTTTTAAAATCTTGCTGCGCATCATTGCCTGTTTTATTATATGAAGAAACACTGCACTGGAGACAGGATAGGGTATACAATTTTGAAGAGACATGCAGCCAGCAGTTTTGCTTTTCACATAAAGAACATACTGTTGCCCAAAATTGTAATTAGCTGAACTGAGCTGATGTGCCTTATTGAGGCTTTATGAAGGAGTTAAGAGTATTAGTGGAACGTGTGAATTCTTGGGGGAAAATGCAAACTGGTGATGCACACACACAGATACACACAGCACAGCATGCAGGCAGGGGGAGCTGGCTGGCACCAGAGAATGTCCCAGAAGAGCTGGGGCCCCTGGAAGGAGCAGCAGGACAGCCACACATCCTGGCTGCAGGAGAGAAGGCTTGAAGGAGAGAAAGCAGGGAAAGAGACAGAGGAAGGACACTGGGACAGGGAGAGCACTTGCATCTCCCACAGTCTCACAGTGACTCTGTCAGCGACAATTCTTTCCCAAATTCATGACTGCTTTTTACAGGATGCCAGATGTCAAAGGTAAGTCTGTACCTTTCACCAGCACAAGCTGCTGCAGCTCTGGGGCCTTGCCCAGCTGGCTGCCTGGCTGTTTTTTCCCCCATTACACCAAGTAATCTGGCAGCTCTCAAGGCTGCAGTGCCTCAATGACCACGAACACATCAGCAATGAGCTGTGCATAGTTTGGGCACCCCTGTTTTCAGCTTGTCTATTGTCAGGGCCTTTTCTGTCACCTCCTGTTTAAACTATTCACAGTAACAACACATGCCCGGGCTCACAGCCTGAAACACACATTAGATGGCACAGTAAAAACATGAAAATATGTAACAGACACAGTCCTGGAAGATCTTACAATCCAAGTATGGCCCAACAAAGAGAGTGAGAGACATAGACAGCAAGCACAACAAGGAGCAGTAAGAAAACATTATTAAATATGACTGCAGCTCTGTAAAGCTGATTGAAACAATCAGATGTTTTAGCTTGTTCCACTTAGAAAAGATACATTTTTTATAAAAGCATATATGATGAAACATGTTATAAATAACAATTTGAAAACCCTTAATTAAACAATTTAATCATACAAAACAAAGATAGGAAAAAAAATAGAAAAATGTCACTACTTGGGCTTAATTGACAGAAAAGGCTGATATGAGATCACAGAACACTGCATGACCTGGGCAGGGAATGTGTATATTAGAGATTATTATACCTTTGCATTAAGTAAAAGAATTAGTACAAGCGTTCACAGTGTATTTCAAGTGCCATAATAGTAATTTCCAGTGATTTTGATTTCTTGTAATTAACATATATACAAAAATGAATTTAAAACTGCAAGCAGAAACATTACTTGCTCACTGATCCATTATCACACTGCTAACAGATCAAGCTTAATCAAGTTCTATCAGGTTTTTTGTGATTATACACATTATTAGACAAGTCTCATTTCATTTAGTCTCTAAACAGTTACGTTTTATTACAGTCAGAGCTAAGTAAGTTTGCAAGAGACTTGCTGTCTTATTCTTTTACTCACGGAGCCAGAACAATTCATAAAAAAAAAATTAAGCACCTGGACTAAATACACCACATAAATAACTTTCCTGGCTAGAACTATCAAGTTACTGATAGCAGTAGCATCATTAAAAAAATGCAGTTAAACAATTTCATCTGAAGGAATTCGGCCACTTAAAAATAGTTGCTGGATTCTCAGCTTCACAGTCAGTGTTTCTCAGTGGCTTCAGCAGGGTGACCTTGGCTGCCAACAGCTGAATTCTCTGCTGCTGTAACAAAAGGTGTTGAAATGCTGATGCTGTTTCCTGGACACCATCTACACTCGAGGTATGGGATGGAGAAGGAAGCACAATGTTCATGTTAAACTGGAACAGGGAGGACAGGCAAGAAAGAAGGTGGGGGAGTTTGCCCCATGTTTGGAGGGCACGAGTCTATGAACAGACACCAGCCTCGTTGAACTTGAGTCAGGATCAGGGAAGAGCTCAGCAACTAAAGGTGGGATTTTGCCACAGACCATACAAAAAGCACCCAAAAAGGGCAGAAGAATGGATTAAGTCTCCTATGAGCAACTTGAAAAAGTCTCTAGATCACCCTGGCTCCTATGGCTTACTAACCTCCCTAACACGTGCTGACAGCAATCCAGGAGATCTGGAATGCAGGAGGCAGTCGGGGACAATCCCTTGACACAGACAGGCCAGCCAGGGCCCACTCTCCTGGTCCCACTACTCACAAACACAGCAGTGCTGGGGGACCTGTAAATCCTGGCAGCCTTGGCTGTAGCAGCCTCCAAGGTGGAGTTCAAGATCCTGAGGGGAGCAGGAAAGGCAGAGAGCACATCTGGGGCCTCAGGACAGCACACTGGCTTATTCAGGGATCAGCTACAGGATCCTCTGTGAGGCTGTTCTGAAAGCAAGAGTTTGAGAGGGTTTGCAAGTCTTCAAAGACAAGCTCCTACAAACACAAGAGTGGTCCTTCTGGATACTCAGGGAAGGCAGGGGGAGAGACAACGTGTAGGCTATAAGGAGAATGATCTGGCTAAATGAGGAACTCATGCCTGAGAACCAATGAAAAAAGGACATAAAAGGGAGCTGGAACCAAAGACATACTTGAAAGGAAGAATACTGAAAAAGTACCTAGGTATGCAGGGCTGCTGTCTGAAAAGTGCTCTGAAGGCTGCAGCTAGCAGAGGGCAGCAAAAGCTCCTACTGCTTCTTTAGCAATAAAATAATAAAAAAAATACAGCCCACTGCTGTGTGAGGCAGTGCAAGGTACTCAGAGACTCCTTTGCCTCACTGCACTGAAATGTTCTCCCAGTGCTAAAGGAGCACAGGAAACACCAGGGATGGAGTAAGTAACTCCTGGAAGGTTTCAACTCAGGCCATCTGTTGGGAATGATGAGAATTTAA
>VZTT01039978.1:1637-15689 GCA_013400855.1 Buphagus erythrorhynchus | reverse complement strand
GAAAAATTCCATCATGGGCTTGTCAAACATTTTAACAGTCTGCTCAGGAAAGTTGTGGAGTCACCATCCCTGGAAGTATTCAAAAAGACCTGTAGATGTGGCATTTGAAGACGTGGTTTAGCAGTGGGCATGGCAGTGCTGGTTGGACTTAAGTCTAAACAATTCTATGATTCTGTATTTTTTATTAATTTGTATTAATAACAAACAGAATTTGTTATTCTGTTAATTTGTCTGTATTGACCATCAGCTTTATTTGACTATTTTAATAATGTCAAGGACAGCTTGTATTCCTAACATGGTCAAGCCAAAAGATTTGTTCAAATGCTTCTTCAGAGTGGCACATTAGTCTGTCATGATATTCAGCAAGGAAATTCACCTTGAATTGATGAGGAGAAAAAGAATAAAATTAGGAGTGTTATAACCTGGAGGTCCATATTGAGTCTTTTAAAAATTGCGCTTTGAAGTATGGTTGCTGTATTGGGTCTCATGACAGTACTTAGTTGTGTTAAGTCCAAGTTTTTTTGTGAGATTTAATAATGTCCTTCTCAACACTTTTCTGTTAATTTGTCTTGCAAATGTTTGCAGGTAATGTCACATTACTTGGGTTTCCTTGTTGATGTGCTTTCGGTAGAAAGCATTCATGGCAAACTTATTTCTTGAACTGCAGGGCAGAGGGTTCATGTGTTGGCATAATGGCTTCATTTCTAAGATACCTGTATTGTGAACCATCCCAGTTGCGGGAATATGCTGAACTGCGAATGGGTTTACTTAAGATCTTACTGCAGCCTCATGGGCCAAAGCACAAAGAAGCACCCTCCGTGCTGGAATGTGAAATTCTTCAACTTCTGTGTGATTTGATTCCACACTTGCAGGTACAGTTGTTGCCTGACCCTGCTTTTTACAAATAGATATTATCAAAACAGCAATAGTACTATTATTATTGTCTTTCGAGTGTGCCAATATAGCATTCTTTTCCTTTTTCTGTAGATCTTATTTGTTGATAGTATATACATCTAACAAATTGTCTATTTCTGGTAGAAGGTAAAACTTTATATGTTCAAATCTGATACACCTGTTATGATGGAAATTGAAACGCGTTTACCATTGTTACTTCCATCTAGTTGCCTCAGTAAACATACAGTAAACTTAGAAAGTTTAGACTTAGAAAGTCATGANACACAAAATTTAGTCCTTCTGGAATATGCTGAAGGTTCTGAATGTTTTTTAATTTGCACAGTGATGCATTATAGGAGCTAGGGATTTAATCTTACAGTCCTCTTTGGTTACAGGCCTACAATGTTGGTTAAACTAAAAAACTCTGCTTTTCCTCATGCTTTACTGTGATACCGGTTAAGCTTTTTTGTATCTATCTTTTTGTTCTTCTTTTGATATTAGGACAACAGCTTCAGATGCATTCAACCAAACACGAGGTGCTTTGTCATTATTGCTATGGAGAGAGGGTTCATGAATATGAATAATGTAAAGCTAAGTGGGCTTCTTATAAGGCTATTCAGTAGCGTCTTTCTCCTATGGCATTTTACTAGGAAAGTCTTCTTTGAGAAAAGCTACTTTTCACAATCTTTTGGAAAACATATAGCTTGTATTATACATACATATTTATCTTGGTTATTCTAGTCACAGAGAGATTTCTGGTTTTGTCTCACTTTTACCTGAGCTTCAATATACCATTGTGTCTTGAATGTATGAATTCAGACTTGAAAACATTTAGCCATAAAAATGACACTGAATGAAACTTACAAAATTAGTTATGGACCTTTCTTTCCTTCATATATGTTGGGACTTCTTTATTTTTTAAACAAGAAATCAGTTCCATGTTTTCAAACTCATATTAATACTTGAGCATTTTTATCTTGCCTGAGATAGAACTTTCACAATGGAAAGTACTTCCCTCAAGAAGCCTGTTTGATGGACTGTTTTATAACCTGTCAGTTCCTTCTTCTTCTTTCTCTGAACCTCAGGTTGTTCTTATCCTTTCATTTTAGCATAGCTTAATTTAATCCTCTGTGTAATATAAATGCTGGAATGTTTCTCTGTCATTTTGTCTGACAGTGTCAACCAAGCTGTCAGAAGTACAGCTCTTCACCTGTAGATTTTTCTGCTAATCAATTCAGAGACATGAGATTTCTGATTATAGCAGATTATTTATAGAACAAAAAGGGAATGAAAATCAGGGTGCTATGCTTTATGCTGGCTCCAGAGTTTGGATTGGAACAGTGTGTTTGCCTAGAAGAAGAATTTTCAAGAACAGAAAACACTGTCATCCAACACATGGGGACTTTGGGACAAGCTGCTTCTTGAAACTTCTTTAGCTGGCTTTCAAATATGGAGATACTGCTTTTGGGTATCATATTTCAGCTTTTAGTTTTTGTGGTAGTTAGATAGCATGATGTTACAACTGAGTAACACTACTGCCTTTCTCTTTTGGGACAAATGTTAAAATCTTGGTTATATTACAAAGGAAATACTGTAGCCAGATGTTTATGTTATAAGAATACTTACCTGCTTGATGTAATCTCCACACACTTTTTTGTGTTGTTATGCAAATCCCAAGAGCTGAATTAATTGCTGTTGCTTTGAGTAAAAAGGGATTTTTCTCATCAGCTACCAAGAAATGTTTTAGTTCTTTCACATGTTTCTTATTTTACTTCAAAATATCAAACAGCAGTTCATAAGTTGGTTTTTTAAGGGAAGTTGGATAAGGGATTCCTGGCATTTGTTTATAAAGATATTTCTTCAAAGATTTAGTACTATGTGCAATAGAAACATAGCAGAGCTAATAGAGCTAATTTTAAGTTCTGCATAGATAAATTGTCATGTGTTTTGGCTTTGTTTTGTTTTAACCACTTCTCTGCAGCTTAAAGACTTACTGCAAGTTACAGAAGCCTTGTTTTTCCTGCAAGAGCTGTTCCTCAGCCTACTACGCTATCCTTTGTTTTGGAAAGTTCAGTTATCCCAGCTTAGTCTGCAACTGTTATGCTTCTGTGAAGTATGTTTAAATGTAACAGGAGAGTGTTCATCTTTGATCTCCCTAATAGAGGACAACTTTGAGCTCCTAAAAGAGGTAAGAGTATATTGGAAAAATTTAAAATAGTTCTATTAAATTTAAAGATTGTCGTGTTTAAGACAGTAGAGACACACATGACGTTCACCTGCAGGTGACCAGGGTTGATGTCAAAAGTTTCTAATTTTTTTCCCTGTTTGAATACCTTCTGAAGGTAAAAACTTAACTGGTTCTGTATATATCAATTAATCTCTTAGTATGGAAATCTGTTTAAAGCGAGTTACAACAGTTTGGATAAAAATAACAAAATGTTCTAATTATTTGGTTAAAATACTATTTCCACACGGTTATATTCTTCATTGCTCTGTCACTGCATGTGCACTCACTATGGTTCATGAAGATAATCTTGCAAAGTTTGGTAGTTTTCCTGTTTGTTCTGTTTAATGTCACTGAGAAACAAAGGAGACTTGGAATTTTTTTCTTTTTTCCTCGTAGGTATTTCCAGTGGACCAATGTATAATTGGGCTAGCACTTCTACTGTTGCAAACTCCAGAAAGTCAGCAAAAGTCTGTCTTGAGTCTAGGTAAATCTCTTCTTGTGAAAAAGGAATCCACAATCTTAAAACTTCTTCATGTCTATGAAATAAGCACAGTATTCCCCTGGAGCTGGATTGGGTGCTGAAATGGGGCTTCTTTATAAGCAGAATTCCTCCTGAATTTTAAAAGTAATGGCAGTAAAAATAAATGCTCATGCTACACTGACTTTTTTCATTGATGTTACTGTATTTTAAGCTCCCTGCTGTCTTGGAGCTGATCAGTTTCACTTTTCAGCCAACGGGGTATTCTTAGCTGATGTTCATGCATCCTGAATGGTTTCTTTATTGCAGGTATTGAGAACAGGCGTGATAATCATGGCAATGTTTAGCGGGGCTTTTGACTTAGCAGTTTTGATTAGCGTAGTTATTCCAGTAAAAACAAAGGTCTGTGCTACATTCAATTTTTGTATTTTTTGCTGCCATCAGGTACTTTGCTATAAACAACAGAAATGGGTGTCTCTCTAAATGAAAAATGACCAAAAAAATCTTTTACCCTTTATATAAACATACAGTAAATATGGGGACCTTTACTTTGCTCAAGAATTGTTTCCTAGAAACGTCTGTGTCATGCCTTAAAGTACCAATGTTCATTCCTTTTTTTCCTCCTTGACCTTTGTTTTTCCTCAACTTGTCTTAAATAGCCTACAAGCTCCTTTCATGTTCAGAAACCCAGGACATTTCAACCACAGCCCTTACTTTGGTGATGCCTGTGCTACAGATCTTATCTTCTACAGCAGTTGGAGACTGCCTATCGGGGGATGTTTCTGAAACTACCAGGCAGCAGCTGGCTGTAAATCTTTTGGGAATATTAAAGGAGAAAGGTGTGAAGGATAAAGAGGAATCGGTAAAGTGATGAAGTTTCCTTCATTTTTTGGGGGCAAGTTGGGGAGGCATTTAAAAATTCTGCGTGAAACCTGTCTGCTTGGGAAAGACTCTGCATGTGTGAACTTCTTTGTGCGATACCTTCTGTGGGAATGCTTGAAAATATGTATAGTCCATAAACCTAAAGCAGTGGTGAAGTGAAAGTTTATTTGTTTGCTGGATATTGATTTTATTCAGCAAATGAGTTTTTTTACTTTAAGAGACCATATAGATTGAAGAATTCACCTGTATTATTAAGTAAGTAACAGGACTTAGAAGTCAATGTTACATATATTTACTCCGTTTATTTCAGACTTATTTATTCTCCACATCTCTTTTTCCTTACTGCTGTATGTGACTGTTATGTACCATTTTCTACCTTGGCTGAAGAGAGTTACAGAGCAACTAAGTGTCAATTAGCAAATTTTGGCTCATTAACCTGAATCTTCTTATATGTTCTGTTGGGGATTTTTTGGGTTTTAGTTATTTACGTACGTCCCACTTCTTTGCCATGTATTCATTTATCCCCACTGTTCCAAGAACAGGTGACAGCAAATCTCTTTGATCAAGATGTGTCTAGTACTGGGCTAGCTAAACTCCCTTACTTTACAGCCCTGTTTTGTGTAGAGAGAGTGTGATGTGGCAAGCTGGAGCCAGGTATAGTGCCATTTCTGAGTCCTGCCTTGTCTCCTTGGCCTGGAATCCCCCACCTACTTCATCTTCTATTTCTCCAAATCTGAAAAGGCAAGCCCATTTGTGCTCCTAGTAAAAAAACCCTGTTTTTAAGTTCACAAAAACCTTACACTTCATAATGTGCTCTGAAAGAATAGACAGTGGGATGGCAGTGGTTACAGCTCACTTCCTTCTAATGGGACTTTCTGGGTGTTGGCCTGTACAGATGCCAGTGGAAGTTTGTTTCAGTGGAACATCTTCAAAGCATGTCAGTCCTCTGCTCCGTGTCACTCACCCACATGTTTTGTTTTATGTTGTGTTTTAGAACCTATTTTAATTTCTTGTCATAAAACTACTGTGTTACTGTACAACAGTATTACAGAGCATGTGTTACACTGGCTTCCTGTATCAGGACTTGGTTATACTATTTCCAGTATTCTCTTTGCTTCAGAAAAGCATGTGGAAGTTTTTCTGTTAAGGGCTTAAATAATTTTTAATGGCTAACTTTTTCTGTTAGCCATGTTACAACTGAAAACAGTTGTCTTTGCTGAGAATTCTCTAACAGTCTTTTCACTTGTGTCTCACTGATCTTTGCAGAGTTCATAGCAAGTAGCTTGGCAGATCTTTCGTAATTCATGGTTCTCAATGCAAATGGGGAGCCAATCATTTTGCCTGATCATTGTTTGTAATAATTATGCCAATAACCTTTGGTTCTCAACTAAAAGATTAAAAAATGTAGACTCTCTTTAATGATCCCATAGTTACAGTCAATTGGTGTTGTAGGACCATATCAATGCTAAGAGAACAAAATCTTAATTGAATTATCGTTAGACTTCCTACATATTGGAAACAGACAAGAGAAGGAGTAGTAAAAAGAAAGCAAATGCTATGTTCACAGTGAAAAAGCTTTCAGCAAGCATATAGAAGAGGAAACATGGTTGAGTTATGATAAATTTTCATAGAATCACAGAACAGCCCAGGCTGCAAGATCATCTGGTCGAGCCTTTCATAGGAAAGGGAGCCTAGATGAGATTATCTAGTATCCTATCCAATCACTGTTGAAAACATCCAGTGATGGGAACTGTATCATATCTCTGAAAAGGTTGTTCCAGTGAATGATTGTTTTCACTATCAAAAATGTCTTTCTTGTAATGTCATCCCTGACCTCCTCCCAGGTATCTTGTATCCATTGCCCTTTGTATTCTCCATGTGGCTCTTTGTAAAGGGAGAGGTTCTGTCCTCTTAGTAACTGCACTTCAAGTACCGGAAAATAATGACATTCCCCTTGAATCTTCACTTCTGCAGAGTGAAATGACCTGACTCATGGCACTTCTTTGGCCCCTCTTCACTCCGTCCACATCTGTTTTGGAACTGTGGGGGCCAGAACTGGACACACTACTCCGTGTTCAGTCTGACAAGCGCTGGTGGAGTGGGATGATCACATCTCTCTGTTAGCAGTGCCCTCACAGGTACAGCTCAGGATCCACTTTGCCTCAGTAGCTACAGCAGTGAACTGCTGACCCGGTGTCTGTGTGTTGTCCGCTGGGACCCCTGGGCTCCCCTTGGCAAGGTTGTTCCACAGCTCACGGGTCCAAGCCTGGCTGGGCTCTTCGGTTTTGTGCTCCCAGGTGCAGGACTCTGCACTTCCCTTGGTTGAACTTTACACAGCTCTTGTGGCCCAGTCTCCCAGCCTGATTCATACCTCTGAAAGGTGGCTCTCCCTGCCAATGTGTCCCTCTCAACACCCAGTTTAGTGACACAGCAAACGTGGTGAGGGTGCTTTTGGTCCCATCATCCAGATCATTCATGGAGCTGTTACAATGTGGAGCCCAGTACTGATCCCTTGGGGGCCCCCGCTTGTGACAAGCTGTCTGCCTCAGTAAAACACATTGATCAGGAGGAAAGAAGGTATTGAGAGCCTTTGTTTTGCCAGCATTATAAGTAACTTTTTTCTGTGTCCTGTCTAGTAACGGGCCTGTGTCTTCCTCAGGCTTCTGCTTAACTGCTTATGTATCTGATCAGCCATTTCTTCTTTTTGATATCTCTGGCCAATTCCAGTTCCAGTTGAATCCTGGCCTTCATGTGAGCAACCCTGTAAACTCTGGCAAGGATTTGTAGTCCCCAGTGGGTATTTGGCCACCTTTCCATTGAGGATATGCTTCTTCTTTTGCTTTTAACAGCACTCAAAAGTTAAATGTCCTTTAATGACTTTTTTTTTCTTTTGTATTGATGGTAGTGGGGAATATTTCTAACTTTCATGCCGTGATTTTGAAAGTTAGAATGGGGCTAGGCCTTCACGTGTGCTTTGCTATTGAGGGTTTTTATATATATATATATGGGTGTATATGTGTGTGTGTGTGTGTATGTGCCTGTATATACACACACACCCCCACCCCCATATATATATATATTTGTGTTGATAGACTGAGATTTTGTACTTAACTCGCTTGATTAGAGTGCAGCAATAAAATAAAATTTTGATCATAGCCTTCCAATAAAGGGAGAAGGTAGTGAATACAATTACGTAGCAAAATCTTTTTGGGATGTAATGTGGAAGGGGAAATATCAATAGAATATTTCAGGCTCTACCAATTATAGCAGTTTTTCTCAGGCACTTATAAACATATGAAAACCAAAACAAATGACAACATCACCACTACAAATACAAAAAAAACCCCACAAATAAACAACTCCCTCCCAAAGAAAACCCCAAACAACAAAAACCCTTTTATAGTCTGATCTTGATTTGAAGTCCTGTTATCTTCTACAGGCAGGCAACTAAACAGTGCATCTTATGGATCCTGAAACTTTTATTAGCCCTCTGTGTGTCCTTGGTTAAAGTTTAAATACCTTTTTCAATAAAAGGAAGTATCACAGCTGTATCCAGAAGAGATTTTTGGCTGCAAGTGATCTTGCCAGCCAGAGGAGATAGCACTTTAGATTGCTGATTTTCCACATACAGTAGTTGTAATGTGTAAGTAATGGAATAAGCTAATTTTAAAGTAATTTTTAAAAAGTAATCTAAAATAAAAGGGCATTCTACCTTCCAGTAGCCAAAAGAAATTTAGGTGGAATCAAACAGTGTGATTAAAATGAAATTCTTCAGTTTTAATTAGAACAGCTTTTGCCACTCAGAGTCTTTATTTCCCTGGCTCTTTAAAGCTGAGTGGGCCCTAGCCTTTTGGATTCTGAATTCCACTTTTAATGTTCCTTTGGTGATCTCTTCTCAAATACTTTCTTCACCTTATCTTTATATAAATGTTCTTCACCTGATTACTACTTGCTAACTGCTGTCTTGATAATGTAAAGATGTTTTGTAAGGAAGCAGATAATTTGTGGGAAGGAGATGTCATGTCTTGTATTAAACTTTCCGGTTTTAATGAAAAACTTTGAACTTTATTTTACAGGAGCTTTAATTATATATACCCTTATACAAAAAGTACAACTTAAAAGAATTCCTCATTTTTTGTATTTTACAACTTTCATGCTGCTAAATGCTATCTTCCATGACTGCAACTGTTGCCGAAAAGGCACAGTAGTATATAATTCTTATATTTCTGGTTAATGCCTCGTTTTGTACCCTTCAGTGCTTAGTACAAATGCAGGAAGTTAGTGTGGCCTTGTCTTAACTCCCTATGAGAGTGAGTAGTAAGTCATGTTCCAGCTAATACTTCCTTATTTATTTGTGTTAGTGATTAATATGTACTAGCTGATATCTTAGTTTTGAGAACAAGGGTTGTGTGTCACTCCAAAGAATGATAAGAAAAATACATAATGACTTGATGACATATTTGAGGTACTCTCAAGGAGAAAAGATATCCATATCCAAAGATCACATCCAAACAAGTCCATGGAAATAGTTAGCACATATAGATGTTCCAGAAATATAACCCAATATGTTAGGTTACTGAGCATGAATGCTTTGAGGAGAGTTCTCCATGCATCTCGGAATGCTATTAAAGTAATGTTATCTTTCTAACCTAACAAATTGGATAGAGTTTACTTCCCTGTTTTCAGTGACACAACTGCCACAGTAGAACATTTTGTTCTGAGAAGCAAAGCATTTCTTAAACAAAAAATGTGAAGTCAGGTTAACTTAAACTGTGGTATTAAATGCTGTTAAGAGTTAAGACAGTTTTTAAAAATAATGTATAAGATAGTTAAAATTCTGTCATTGTCAGAAATGTAAGTTTTTGATGTACTCCAGAATTACAATGTCCATTTTAGTGGGCTAGTAGCACTGCAGTTACCATCAAGAGCAGGAGTGATGGATGTCAGGTAAAATAGGAACTCCTGAGCAGAGAGTTATTAACCCATTGAAAGATCTGTAGTGCAAGAATTCATAAAAAAAGATTTCGAAAAAATGAATCGCAGTTTATTTATTGCATTGGTACCATAAAAATGTTTTGGATGTTACGATTGTTTTTTAATGGTATATTATTTGTTTGATTGAGAGTTCAATTTGTTTCACTTGTTCTCAGATGTCCTGCAAACTCCTTTGCCCCATAACCAGCTCTTACAGTTCATTGTATACAACCTGGAAGATCATGGAGCTCATGCGAGAGAAGTCTGCGGTTACTAAGTGGTTATCTTCAGTGAAGTCACTGCTACCTGTTAGCACTCAAGTGCCTGTCCATGTTTTTCTTTTGTTGGCTTATCTGCTGATCCAAGAAAATGGAGACAGTCTTCATGATGTACTCCAGGCCACAACAGAAATTGCCAAGGTTGATTGTTCTCAGGTAAAGATTTTTTTTAGTGGTTTGGGATTTTTTTCAGGAGTTGGGTTGGATTTTGCAGCCTGAGAGGGGCAAGTCTGCCGCAGCTTCATGATCCTAGGTCCGACAGGTGGCAAGGCTGCATTCCCAGTAGGTACAGTATGGATCCCTCCAGCAACAATGCATGGATGGTCAGTGTGTTGAGAACGTGCCCTCTGGATCCCAGTCTCACCAGCTGTTGGCATCTGGACACTGCAGTTGCTGATGCAGACTGCCCCTCACTCTACACAGACGTGCACACACGTATACTCTCAGCTTGCTCTCTTTTATATGTCACTTAGAGCAAAATATGTATATTGTCTCTGTTTTGGAGTATTTTGTGGTTGTTTAGACTTAGGAAGGAGACTGGCTTATTTGTTGATATTATCCAGGAAGCATGAAAATACAACATGAATTATTCTCTATGTTCTTTTGTGGTTACTGGAAGGCTGTCAAGTCCCTTGTGACATTTTTATTCTTGCTTCTCAGAAATATGTACATAGTCTTTGTCTCCTTCAGTACTGAATTCAAGCTAGAATTATACAAGATGCTTAATCTTACCTATGTAATCTGGAAAGATGAAGGGGGTTGTCTGGAAACAGCAGTGTAATACAGAAAGTATTATACAGAAACAATCATAACTTATTTGTAAAATAGGCAGGAGAGAAGTGTTGATTCAGCTTTAATTCATGCCATGAGGACAGGCTTTATTTTCCTTGGGGTTTTTTAAATTGCTTTCTTCTCAAAGAGTTTGCATGTTCTACAGCACAAGAGTTTAAAATATTATCATTTTGACTGTATTATTTAAGTACATGTTGGAAAGCTGGTAGCATAAAAATCTTGTCTCCAGGAAATGTTATCTCCAGGAAAAACAAAATCCTTTAAGAAGCAGAAAGGTTAGAAGTAGAATGATTTTGTTGGAAAATAGCACTTTTTACCTCCTACAAGCCATTTAGACCTCTTGTTGAGAGGAAGGGTGCCGAGCTAATCAATGAAAAGGGAAAGAATGTAAAATTTAGAAGTAATGAAAACTGTAATCTGACTATGCCAATGTGATCCTAAGCCAGAAGTCAGAAATTAGTCTTCCAGATATATTTCCTCTGGTATCTGCGACAGGTTTTTGAGGGAAGACCCAAAGCTTAAGGAAACTTATAGATACTTCGTTGACCTACTTTTTTTTTTTTCAAAGTAGTAATTAAAACTTGAGTTTCTCACTGAAGTAGAAAGCACCTGTGTTCAAAAGTCAGGAGGAAGGAAAATTAATTGCACTTCCATGTAAAAGCAAAGCTGAGCTGCTGTAGAACCACCTGGGTATCTCTTCTTTAACTTTGTTTTTTCTTGAAAATGTTTCTGTAAGTCAGCTTTAAAAACTATTATGGGTGGTAGACCTCAACTATGAGTAGTTTGACATGTCCACTATGTAGTTTGTAACCAGGCATCCAGGTCTCAGTCCTTGTTAATTAATTACTCTCTAGGAAAAGGGTAGGTAAGACATACATCTGCCCTGTTGTGGGAATCTTTCTTGGACTTCTGATCCAAGCTGCTGCAAGTAAGGCAGGTTTTTTTTCTTCTACCTAGCTAGCTGTGTAAAAATGACCAAGATAGCTCCAGGTGCTCTGAGAGTGGGTTTCTATTTTTGTGGACTGTCTCTAACCTGTTTTGTTGCATTGAGTCTTTGACTTGGAAGATGAACCAGTGGCATATTACAGGAAAGGGAAAGGAATAATGCTTTGTTTATTAACTATTTGATATAGTTGTTCAAAATGTAGTTTAACGGTCATACAAGAAAAGCAATAACCTGCTGAAAAAATACCACTGAAGTAATACGGTACGTGAGCAGAAAGGCCTGAAGTATTACTGTATGGAGTGACTGTTGTGAATTTCATTGGATTAATCTAAAATAGCTCCACTGACTTTAACTGAACAAGTTTAGAGACGAATCAAAGAGCAAGTCATCAGAATTACAGAAGCTTTAGACGGATACAGAGGGAGTTATTTAACCTGAAGCTGTTCATGTTTAGCATTATGTGAGTAGGTTTTTCTGCTTTGTTTATTCTTATTTTAAGCTAAAGGTTTTGTTCGCCAATACAGTAAGTAAGATTAATGGACATATCCTGTTGAGCTAACTATGGTAGTCAGACTACCTTAGAATTAAGAAATCTTCCAGGCCCATTAAAAAGTCGTCCCTGGCACTGGGAAGCATAGCTTGTGTCCAAAGGCAATGAGAAGATGAAGTTCAGACTTCATCATATTTTTTGTTTCTCTAGCAATCAGCAGAAGTCTACGTGAATTAGCAGCCATGGCCAAAATGCAGAAGTCAACTTGATTTGTTGATACTTTCTTATTGGCTCACATTTTGTCGCTGATAAGGCGTGTAGATGGGGAGTTTTAGCTTCTAAAATTACTGTGGGCTTTAAAATACTGTTCTGCAAAATATGTAATGTGATCAGGTGTCTTTCTAGTAGTATCACATAAAGCAATCAGTGTAAGTGGAAATATAGCAGATGTTCTGCTGAGTAGCATTTGAAAATTTGGCATGGAAAAAATAGTGTGCTTCATTGGGATGATGCTTCTGTTCTTAGTCCTCAGTTAACTGCAGCCAATAACACCATGTTCTCCGGTTAGCAATATTTAATGCATTGCTGTCTTCTAAATGATGTATTTTACACAAAAAGATTTTAATGCTTTGAAACCTGAACTTACTGTCTGGCTCATTTGAAGGTGACATCAGCTGGCATCTCTCTTACCTCTGACAAGTTATTTAATTCTAAGTCTGTTTAATGGCTCCCCAGAGATTATTACAGTGTAGCACTGCACTGAAAGATTATGACATAATTTCTTGTAGGTGCAGTGCCCTCTCTGAGGCAGAAGAATTACCTTAGACTTGTCTCATCTTTCTCTTGCAATAGCAATATAGCAAGAGAAAGCGTTGAAGCTCTCAGATGGAGGTTGTAACTGATTACATTAATAAACTCAGTCAGCAGTGTGATGAAAACTAACACTAACATTTTGATGGCAGAGTTATACTTCAGGAATTGCTGTATTTGGTTCTGTGTTTTATTCAGTTCCACAGAAATTAAATGGTGCTTTATAAAAGATGGTGAAAGTAACTGGTTGGAATATAAGTTAAGAAAGTGAAAAACTCATCACAACAGACTTGTTATACGTTTAGTCTTCAGTTCCTTAGGACACTTTCTGAAGGATGCAGTGGAAGGTAGTATGCAGCATAGTAGTTAGAAGGCTGTTCTGAAGAAGAAGTCAGAGGACAGGTATGGAAAGAAGAAAACAAAACTGTGACTGTTAAGCCCAATCTTAATTTTAGACTGTCACATCTGTAGTAACTTGAATCTATTCCTTTGGTGTTAGTGGCACTTAAACATCACTTGTAACACTTAAAACACTCTCTTAAACATTTATTTGTAACAGGTATATATATTCTGAATTTTTTTTATCTTTGTATCATGTCCAAATCAAAGTAAACTTGGCCTAGAAGTTTACTAGCTACTACTTCAGCACCTAATGTTGCAGAAGTTAAATATCTAAAGGGCAAAATTAAGAAGTGTCTGCTCTGGAGACACTGTGAATTACCTGTACTCCAGCAGAGTATATAGAAATGCTGAGATGTCGAGGTGAAGGTCATAACATAAAAAGAATTGTGTGGTGGGGGTTTTTGTTGTTGGTTGTTTGTTTTTTTTAAAGTGATGTAGACAGTCATGAATTCTGCTGCTAGTGAAATTCTATTACTTTGTCGTTCATAAAGGGACACAATGGTTGTAGCTGTGGATATTGAATTGAAAAGCCACAGGTGATTCCTGTGCAAAATCTAGTTGAAGAATTGTATTTCAAAACAAAATAGTCAGAAAGAGAGATTACTTTCATGTTTATTCCAACTCTTCACAGAGTTCACTAACAGTAGCTCCCATTTTCACACTGAATGTTGGTTTTGTAAGGTGTCTGTTGTCTAAACTAATGGACCACTTAAAAAACATCACTAGGTTTAAAAATTATTATCATAATTGATCTTGCAGACATTTTTCTGGTTATGCTTTTTTTTTTGGGGGGGGGGGGGTTTTTTTCCTTACCCTGTCCATGAAAGAGGCTACAGAATGTTTATCCTTCCCCTGTCCATGAAAGAGGCTACAGACTGT
>VZTT01039932.1:0-11420 GCA_013400855.1 Buphagus erythrorhynchus | reverse complement strand
TGCCATGGCAGCAGGTGGAACTGAGTGGGATTTAAGATCTCTTTCAACTCAAACCATTCAAAAATGCTGGGACAAACCAGATTTTGTTAAATCCATCCATGAATCCTTTTAATAGCTCCAAGTCACAGTGAGGGGGCAAACACCCCTGAGCACCTGAGCTGCCTTTGTGTTTAAGCAGAGAATCTGCTGGGGAAGCTCATCCCACTGGCCTGCTCCACATCCCAGCTGTATTTTCGTAGATTTGGAGCTCAGGACAGTGTCTTCAGAGAGTCAGCAGGAGAGAGATGCCCACAGACAAGTGACAGCCCTGAAGCCCAGCACACATCCTGCTGTCACTGGAAGCTGAGCCTGTGGTGCTCAGGCCAGCACCATGAGGCACAAAGGCTGCTGGAGCAAATCTCCAGCTCACAAGGACCACAGGACAGGGGCTGGCTGCAGCCCAGCCTCCTTCCCACAGCTCCAACATTCCCACTTCCAGTGTGGAGGCAGCAGCCTCCAGCCCTGCTGCCTGGCTTTGAGTTCAGGGGCAGGACAACCTTCTGGGGCATCAGTAACATTTCTGCTCATCCCCAGCCTGTTTCTGCAGCAAGTTTCCACACACCATATCAGGGGATGCCCCCAGGGCAGGGGAGGGAGGCAGAGACCTTCAGCAGCCAGCCAGGGTGAGTATCCAAGTGGAGGGCAGAGGCTTCCCTGGAGCACTTTGTACACAGCCCAGGGGCAGCCTGGGGCATGTGAGGAGAGGAAGTTCCTGCACTGGGGGAACTGGGTGAGTTAATGAGTGTCCAGAGCCAGTCAGAGCTGCACAGCAGGCCCAGGCCAGCAGGGATGGGAGCAGCTTCTCTGCTCCCGCCTCACTGCAGATCTGGATGCAACCTGCAGCCTCTGGACAGCTGTCAAAGCAGCCAGGCAGGATACCAGACCCAGCCCACACATCCTGGATTTCCAGGAAGTCACCAATGCCCTCTGCTGCTTAAGGAGCCAGACATCTCCTACAGAAAGCCTCAGCTTCAACTGGCAATGCTCAGGTGCTCTGGTTTTTCCTCTGGATGTTTCCAGGCCCTCAAGTGGACATTGACTGCAGCCTCCTGCCACACTGCTGGTACATTTTCCACTTTCCTATCTGCTGGAAAAGAGCTGTGTGTGTTCAGACCCACATCTGTCCTGCTTTGGGACAGGACCTACAGCAACTTCTTGTCCCATTCCAAATTGCTCATCTCATTTCATCTCATCCTACCCAAGCAGAGTCCAGCTAAAGCTGGATTTCTGAGGGATCCCCTTTGCAGAGAATCATGACACACCTACCACAGGTAAAATACACAGCAAAAACTCCATTTGCTGCTCTTAGAGAACTCTCTCTTCAAGGCAAACCTGGGATTTTCTATGCCTGAAAAGCAGAAGCAGCTCATAAATCTGTTATGCCAAAGCTGCAGACAAGGTATTCCCCTAAAACATGCAGGAAACATCACTCCCACAGCAGGAGTGTGCACTTTGTGAAAGGGAGGAATCCAAGAGCTGCCACCTCCCCACTGGAAGGAGAATTTGAGCAAGAGCAGCTCAGGTACCACCAGAGCAGCACTGCCCTGAGTGAGCACACCCAGATCCAGCTGAGCAGTCCCAGAGGGAATTCCCAAGGCATTTACCCACCTTGGACTCGAGGTAGACGTTGGCTGAAGACATCTTTCCCAGTTTGCACATGCAGCAGGCCAGGGAGATGGCACAGAGGATGAAGAGGCTGTCATTGACCAGAGCCCGGGCCAGGACTGTCCACCTCAGCTGCTTCTCTGGGACCTCACCATGGATCAGCATTGCACAGGTTAAATTCACAACCAGGAACAGGAGGCTGGTGAGGATGGAGCCCAGGTACAGCAGGACCCTGGAGAGATGGTGAGGGGAGAAATGGTCAGTGAGACAAGCCCAGGCTCATCCTGCACCTCCCTCCTGTGCCTGCAGACCCCACCAGTGCTCTGGTTGCTGGGAAGCTCAGGCATCCCAGCAAATTTCAGGGGTTGTACTGGCAGCCCAAGGCTGCAGAGGATTTGTTGGAGCTGCTCTCAGAACACATGAGCAGCGTAAGCAGTCATGAGTTACAAGACTCATCTTCTGACAGTCAGGTTCTTATCTTGCAGATTTTAAGTGTTGCTCCAGCTCTGCATTAACTCCAGTCAATAAGCCATGAGTCATCACAACCACTGCAACTCCTTTCTTGAGAGCCACTGGAGCTTGCATTTTCCACTGTGGGTTTCCCTGGGAAGCACCTGGGCTGCACAAACCTGGGGCTCACCCATTCCCAAGCCTTGTTCTGCAGATCTTTCCTGGGTTTGGACAGGTCAGAGTGACCCTAAGAGTTCATGCAGGGGAACTGGGATGCTTGAGCTCCCCTGGCACCCTTGAAGCTCCCAGTGCTGCTCCAAAGTCCAACTCTGCTCCTTTCTCAGAGCACAGGTATGGAATTAGAGCTCTGTTCAGCTTTTGGGGCCTGACCCTCCCACTCCCAGCCAGTTCCCCTGGGACTAGCTTTGAAGGGAAGGTCAGGACAGCAGCACTTACTTGTACTTGTTGAATTCAGCTGCACATTTCACTTTGAATATGACCTGGAGGAGAGATTTGCACAGGGTTACTTCACATGGCCCAGAGCTTCCTTTCAACTTTGTCAAAAGACAAACAGGGAAGTCAGAATTCAGCTGGACATCTCCAAGGACTCTGGATTATTTCTTAGCACCAAGTCTTGCTCTGGACCTAAAAGAATGGTACTTTTTCCTTGTACAAGCCCAGTCCAAATACAGGTTCCCAACAACCACAAACATATTTAACACCCCGTATGTGACAAACACTTTAACACCACACCTTAAAGACTTCAAGAAAAGAAGGGAGTTTAGCACTTAAAAGTCCTTCAAAAATACATCTCCTTTTCCAAATATTTTGGGCTGTTTTAGGACCTCAGCCATGCTGGATTTCCACGTTAGAGGAGTAGGGACAGTTTAGGAAGGTGCAGATACTCCCAAATCACAGCTCAGATGTGAATTCCTGCTGCAAAGGCACAGGGAACCACTGCTCACACTGGTCAGGAACTGGGCTGTGTCCAGCTCCAGGTCCAGACCCCACCAGGAAGGATCCCAGAGATCCCATTCAGCCACAGGCAAAGCTCATGTCCTGATTAGAGACTTTGAAGGAATTTGGGAGAGGCACAGACACATCCAGAATGATCCCACCTGTACTTGTGGGATCACTGCCCAGGTGTGGAGGCTCAGCCTCTCCCACAAGGAGCCTTCCCTGTGAGCAGTGAAGGATCACTCATCTCCTCCCAGGCAGCTTTTATCCTGGTGGGATTCCTTGGCTCCTGCTTCCAAGGCAGCACTGAGGCAGAAATGGCACATGAGCTTCAGGAATAAGGCTGCTGCCAACGGGATTTCCAGAGACATTCCAGGATCTGAGGCTTGTCTGAGCCACTGCAGTGCTTCCAAGCATTTCAGAGGACATTGGACAGCTTCAGTGATTCCCTTCCAAGAGCCACTTCCACTGCCTGGCTCCTCTTCCCAAGGCTGAGGGAGGATGAGCTCAACTTTGTGGGGAATGAGATGTGATTCTTCAGCAGAGGGAGGTCTCCAGCCTCAGGAATGTTCTCTGGCCCATTGTCCTGGCCCACAGAAGTACAGGAGTGTGGCACAATCCATCCTGAGCCCTAAAACTCATCTCAGTTACAGGAAACTGGGTCTTGGAAGGGCCACAGGGTGACTCTAAAAGAAAAATATCCCTGAATCCTCCCTTGTTTGCCTGTGGGTGACATTCAGGCACTTTGGGAGAGTCATGGAATCACTGAATCACTGAGGCTGGAAAAGCTCTCCAAGGTCAGCAAGTCCAACCACTAATCCAGCACCACCACATTCACCACTAAACCATGCCCTGAAGTGCCACATCCACGAGTTTTCTGAACACTTCCAGGGATGGGGACTCCACCACTGCCCTGAGCAGCCTGTTGCAACACCTCACCACCCTTTCAGTGAAGAATTTTTTCCTAACATGCAGTTAGAATCTAAATATTCCCTGGCACAACTTGAGGCAGTTTTCTCTTGTCCTGTCAAAACTGGCATTGGTGACACCCAGCTGGGAAGCTCCTGGTTCAGCACCCATTCCAGCAGCATGGAAATCCACAGAGAAACCTGCACTCCTGCTGTAACCTCAGTCTCTGAACAGCTCTGCAGAGTCCCTGGCTTCTATTCCAGCTGGGAATGTTGTGTTTTCAGATGCAAACAGCCCCTCAGCTGAGCAGGGAAGTGCCCCTGGCTCACAGAAGATGCTGTTTTGGGCAGGATACTCTCCCCAAACCCTCCCCTGCAGCACCAGGGATTAAGGCACACAAAGCTGAGTCAGGGTTAAGAGTGCAACAGCAATTTGAGCCTCATGCTTGGCTCGCTGCCATGGAAAGCAAAGGGAGACCACAGCTCCAGCCTTACACTTTTATTAGCCCCTGGATAGTTATTCCTATAACTTGAGGAAGGGAACAGACATCACTGCTTTGGGGGTTTTGGTTATTAAGGCTGATAAGTTATCTGAAGGCTGCTTTTCCTTCCCAGGGACTGGGTCAGGAGGTGGCACCAGCAGAGTGCACAGGGTGTCTCTGGGCTCTTATCCTTGAGATGAGCTCTGAGCCTCCTGCACGGGGCTCTGCTGCTCTCAGAGCCCAAGGACAGCTCAGCCTGAGGGTTCTGCTGTGAGAAATCCAGCACAGAGAGCTCAGGAGCAACCTTGTTCTTCAAAAAAACCAGTGAAAATAGACCCCTGTGCTTCGGCAGGTGCATTAGGCCAAGCTGTGAGCAGCAATCCTTGCAAACTGAACAGTTCCTTCCAATCTGAGCTAAGCCCAGCTCCAGAAGTCAAGCATGAAAACAGAGAACAGAGATCTCAGCAGCACAGGGAGCATTTACTCCAGAACAAAACTTTTACAGCAGTTTGGAATACTCAGGTGCCTTTCCAGAGCCATGGATCCCTTGAGCACTCCACACCAGCAAGAATGTGAGGCTGAAATGAGCTACAGATACAAGCCCTCTGTGATGCCAGAGGCTTTTGGATTTGTGATGAATGGATTTATCCCATAAAAGTGATTTCCTTGCTCACATCACACCCAGAGTCCCTAAGGGTGTATTCCAGAGACACACTCATCCTTAGAAGGTGCACTGGAGGGGTCACAGCTGCTAAGGGAAGATAAGTGACACATCCCAGATCCCACAGATGAATCCAAGGACCACTCCCAGTACCTGCACAAGGCAAGATCTTAACCCTAACAGTGAGGCACTTAGGCTGGACCAAAACCAAGCTGGTCTCAGCAGATCTGAAAGATCCAGGAACCTGTGGTCCACTGGAATCAAATTCCTTTTTGCTTCATAAAGACAACATGAATTTGGGCTCTGCAGGTACAAAACAGAGCCATGCCCTGCCCCAACACAGCTCAGCTGCAGGAGCATCCCCAGACAGATCCCTCCTCTCACCACAGGAGATAATGGGAGCACAGCACAATTATTTTGGGATCACACCTTTTACTAAGTGTGCAAACCCCCACTTCAATCCACAGAGAAGAAGCTGGAACCATCCATGAGGATCTCTCACCATCCTCATATTAACATCGAGATCATTCCATGCCATCATGAGCACAGGCTGCAATTTTGCATGTTCCCTGCTTTCCTAGAATAGCTGGTCCCCAGCAGGGCCACCTGTTCATCTGGGAAACATGGGAATCATCAGCTATGGGATGGAGCAGTTTGGAGTTTCAGTGATCCCTCACCAGCTGTCCCTCTGAGGCACAGGGCACTGCCAGGTGTCTGCTACACAGGGAATGTGAAAGAGGAAAATGAAGGATGGAGATTTTTCCAGTTTTCCATCTGAGAAGGCAGGAAGATCCAGGACAGTAAAGACAAACATCTCTCAAGCTGGATGCTCCTTCCATGCCTGTCTCCAGGGCAATTAGAGCAGGAAGGGATGACAGGGGCTGATGTCATCTCCTCAGATGGAGCACTTAGAGAAACCCAGGCAGGTGAAGGGCTCTGGCCACACCATGAGCCCCACCAGGCCAGCATTCCTTACTCATCCCTGTCCAGCTGCTGATTCTCAGGACAACCAGAGGTGCCAAGGGCTCAAGAAGGTCTTTAAGATCAAGGTTGTTGTGGCTGCATTTCACATTTGGGTGAAGACCTCCAAGCCCATCAGGTCCCAGCTCGATTCCCACCTTGTCACAAGCCCAAAGCACTGAGTGCCACCTCCAGGGGTTCCTTGGACACCTCCAGGGATGGTGACTCCAAACCTCCTGGGCAGCTGCTTCCAATGAATGACAACCCTTTCCATGGAGAAATTTCCCCTAATATCCAATCTAAACCTCCCCTGGCACAGCTTGAGGCCATTTCCTCCTGTCCCTGTTCCCTGGGAGCAAAGCCCAACCCCCCCAGCTGTCCCCTCCTGTCAGGGAGTTGTGCAAAGCCACAAGCTCCCTCCATGTATTCCCATTTCTATGCACCATGCTCCTGACAAAGACCTGGGGAAAAGCAGAAGTGGCAGACTCTTGGGAAAGGTGGCATTATTCAAGGTGGCAGCACAGGAGCTATTCCAAAGGCAAAGCAAAGGATCATCCTAGGTTGGATATCAGAGCTATTGAGGCAAGATTGGGAATGGATCTGAGGAATTCTGACCTGATGGACTGTGAGCTCCAGATTCCCAGGAAAGGACTCCTTCTGGTACAAGCTGAAGTAGAAAGGAAGAGATGCTCCAAAGAAAGAGTCAAAGGGATGTTCCAAGTGGAAAAAGTAACCCAAGGGAGCCTACAAGAGAGCTGGAGAGGAATGAAAGGACACAGGGAATGGCTTCCCACTCCCAGAGGGCAGGGATGGATGGGATATTGGGAAGGAATTCCTGGCTCTGAGGGTGGGGAGGCCCTGGCACAGGGTGCCCAGAGAAGCTGTGGCTGTCCTTGGATCTCTGGCAATGCCCAAGGCCAGGTTGAAGCAAGCTGGGACAGTGGAAGGTATCCCTGCCCATGGCAGGGGGTGGAATAGGATGAGCTTTAAGGTCCCTTCCAACCCAAACCATTCTGGGACTCTGTGAAAAAGAAATGCACATTCCACACTCATTCTGTCAGGTCTCTGCATCCCCTCAGCAATCTCAGAGGCCAAGATGGGATAGGAAGAGGACAGGAGGAACACCAGGCAGTTTAGCAAATTTGAATTTCAGCCCTGAAACAGCCTGGAGTGTTAAGTAACACCAGTTCTCCATGGGTATCTGTTTCCTGGAGCTTCTTCCTCACCACCATTCCATCCTCAGCCTCTACACAGCCTGAGGAGCTCTGTAAATCAAGCAAGATCAGCTCAAATAACAGTACAGGCCATTTTCTTCCCCAGATGCCATTTCTCCAGCATCTCCACAAAGGAGGCTCTGTATCCAGGGACAATGAGGCAGGCCCTCAGCACAGCAGCAGCCCGTGCTTTCATCTGAGGACATCTCAGATCAGGATGCCACCCCCAGGGCAGCAGAAGCTCAGTGTCCTTCCACAGGCTGCTGCCAAGTGGCCCTTAAAAACTGGGAATGGAGAGGCACATTCTGCTGGAGTCACACCAGTAAACACACCACCCACCTCTAGATCACGAGAGCAAGAAAAGCTCCAGAGGCTTTCCATTTTTTTCTCCAAACTTCTGGAGCTTCACCACTGAGATCTCCCAAAAACCCCACAGAGTGATGGACACCCCTCCTGGCTGTTCCAGGGAAGTGTCAGGCCCTTCCCTGGAGCTGAGCAAACAGACCCATTTTCACAAGTCACTTTATCCTTCCCCACTCCAGATTCAGAGCTCTTATTTCCTCAGACAGGATTTCCCTTGGCTCTAGGTCTTCAAGGAGAAAGAAGTGGGATATATGCAGAGTTCACTGAAAAACAGATACTGTGGGAAGAGGAGAAGCCTGGGAATCTATTTGGATTTACTTTAATAGGACCTTTAAACAAGCCTGCAGAGAGGCAAATCTGCTGTCAAATCCAGTGACCTAGAGGAAAACAGAAATCCAGCCACTCTGTGGAGCAGAGCACAGAATCCCTGCCATTCAGGGGACACAAACCCCTCCTGGCTGGAGCAACTGGGAGGTCAGGCTGCCTTGAGCAGACAAGATGGATTTGTGCTCTCTATGCACCATTTGTTATTCCACTGCCACTCCATCACCAACCCCTCCAACAGCTTTTTGCAACAGGCAGCTCACCCCCAAAGCCTCCAGGTGTTTTTTTGGGGGGAAAAGAACCAAAACAGAGGAACAACCCCACTGCTCCAAGGATCATGTGAATATCCTGGGGAAAATGAAATCATAACTCCCGTGGGTGACACATCAGAGTGATTTTGCTGTGTGTTAGTGATTCCTTTGTGAGGCTGGGAACAGCTGAGAGCTGCAGAGCAAAGAATCCCAACAACAACAACAAAGCTGGAAGGAAAAAGTGGTGACTTGCTTCATAAATAGGCAGCGAACCAGGAGGCAGGCGAGCAGAGGGCTGCTCACGAGAAACTGGAGCAGAAACAAAATATTCAGGAGGAGGATGGGGAGGGGACAGCCAGGGCTTTAGGAGATAAAGGACTAAGGAAAGGAGGCTAAAAACCACGGCACGAGTGATGGGAGACCCAGAAAAGCAGGGACACTGCTCGGTGACAATAACAAGCGGCTCCACACTGTCCCAGCAGCGATGCTGGTGCTGGGAAGGGGCTGCCCCGGGCTGTTGTGTGAGGGATCTCGGGGTTTTTTTGTCTGACAAGCTGCAGAACAACAAGCCCGGCTCGCAGCAGAGCGATGGAGGGAAGGAGGGAGCGCAGCAACAATAGCAGAAGAGGCTCTGGATGGTGACGTAATGGTTGGCATCACTCCAGGCCAGAGCAGCCCCTGCTGCTGCCACTTTCTGGTCCCCTTTGCAGAAGGGGAATCAATTCAAAAAAGATGCAAAACAGTCCCTCAAGTGACGTCCCCCCACACAAACACCCTGCTGTGGGTCTGGGTTGCAAAGAGGAAAATCACATCTAGGAGCACCCTGCACCCCCCAAATCCAGGACATGTGCCTGTCCCCCCCCAACGCTGGGGTCTGCAGTCAGGGTACAGCCCTGCACCCCAAACCTCTGATGCTGGGATTCTGGGCACACTTTTAGCTCACACCATCCCCCCCAAATCCCACCCTGCCCCCCAAGCCTGGAGTCAGGGCACAATCCCTGCGCTTCTCCCCAAGCCTGGAGTCAGGGCACAATCCCCGAGCTTCTCCCCAAGCCTGGAGTCAGGGCACAATCCCCGTGCTTCTCCCCAAGCCTGGAGTCAGGGCACAATCCCCGAGCTTCTCCCCAAGCCTGGAGTCAGGGCACAATCCCCGAGCTTCTCCCCAAGCCTGGAGTCAGGGCACAATCCCCGAGCTTCTCCCCAAGCCTGGAGTCAGGGCACAATCCCCGAGCTTCTCCCCAAGCCTGGAGTCAGGGCACAATCCCCGAGCTTCTCCCCAAGCCTGGAGTCAGGGCACAATCCCCGAGCTTCTCCCCAAGCCTGGAGTCAGGGCACAATCCCCGAGCTTCTCCCCAAGCCTGGAGTCAGGGCACAATCCCCGAGCTTCTCCCCAAGCCTGGAGTCAGGGCACAATCCCCGAGCTTCTCCCCAAGCCTGGAGTCAGGGCACAATCCCCGAGCTTCTCCCCAAGCCTGGAGTCAGGGCACAATCCCCGAGCTTCTCCCCAAGCCTGGAGTCAGGGCACAATCCCCGAGCTTCTCCCCAAGCCTGGAGTCAGGGCACAATCCCCGAGCTTCTCCCCAAGCCTGGAGTCAGGGCACAATCCCCGAGCTTCTCCCCAAGCCTGGAGTCAGGGCACAATCCCCGAGCTTCTCCCCAAGCCTGGAGTCAGGGCACAATCCCCGAGCTTCTCCCCAAGCCTGGAGTCAGGGCACAATCCCCGAGCTTCTCCCCAAGCCTGGAGTCAGGGCACAATCCCCGAGCTTCTCCCCAAGCCTGGAGTCAGGGCACAATCCCCGAGCTTCTCCCCAAGCCTGGAGTCAGGGCACAATCCCCGAGCTTCTCCCCAAGCCTGGAGTCAGGGCACAATCCCCGAGCTTCTCCCCAAGCCTGGAGTCAGGGCACAATCCCTGCATCCTCCCAGCTTGTCCCAAAGTCTGTAGCGAGGGCTGGATTCAGGGCACAATCCCTTTGCTTCCTTCCAAGCCGGGATTCAGGGCATCCCCCCAGGCTGTCCCAAAGCCTCCACCGAGGGCAGAGCTCCAGGATCGCCTCCCACCCTCACCTGGATTCTCACATCCCCATCCAGGCTCCAGGGCGCTCCAAGTTTGGAGAGGTGGCTGAAGAGGAGATTCCAGCCTCGGTATCCCGCAGGGTGAAGGTTTAGGAAAGGGAATTTTGGAGGGGTTTTGCCCAAAAGGGCAAAACTTACCTCAGCGAAATAGAGGTTGAGGAGGCAGAGGCTGGAGAAGAGGAGGCAGCCGGGCAGGCAGTACAGGAGCCAGTGGGCGAAGGGCTGCTGGAGGCGGAGGGCCTGCAGGGAATTCTGCAGGTAGAAGGAGAACAGGGTGGTCCTGAGGGCTGCCCAGAGCAGGCAGAGGAAGAGGCAGAGCGTGTGGTAACTCAGCCGCCGCTCGCGGTAGTAGAGCAGCAGCCAGAGCTGCAGGTAGGCGAAGAGGAAGAGCGCGGCGTAGAGCGCCGTGTGGAGCACGGTGAGCCCCAGCTCCACGGCGTAGGGCACGGCCGCCCCCTCAACGAGGGCCATGGGGCAGCGGGAGGCACCGACCCCCTCCCTGCCTTCCCTCAGCCCCGGCTGGACACCCCCATGCAACAAAGGGGAAACCCCCCCTCTTTTCCCCTTCTTCTCCTCCTCCTCCCGCCCGCCCGGCTGCACCGCCCGCCGCCAAACAACTCCGTGCCGGGGCCAGCCGGCTGAGCCCGCTGATTTGAGGGGCGGCGGCGAGAGCTCCCCATTGGCCGCCCGACGGCCACGCCCCCCGCCGCGCCCACTCGCCGCCCCCATTGGCCAGCGCCGCCTGTCAATCACCCGCGCGACGCCCCCGCCGCGCCGCCGCTTTGCTTCTTGGGTTGGCGGCACCGCCCGCCCGCCATCCCTGAGAGGCGGTGAGGGGTGAGAGAGGGGCGGTGAGGGGGGGAGAGGGATGAGAAGGATGAGAAGGATGAGAAGGATGAGAAGGATGAGAGAGGGGCGTGGGGGGCGAAAGGATGAGAGGGGCGGTGAGGGGAGTGCTGAGGGAGGAGGAGCTGGGGGGATCTGGGCATCCCTACAGGCAGAGTCGGAGTGCGGGAGCATCCCCGCTACAGGCTGAGGCTGTGGGGATGTCCGGGTGTCACTGTCAGACCCCGCTGGGGCTGTGGGGATATCCGGGTGTCGCTCATGGACCCGCTGGGGCTGTGGGGATGTC
>VZTT01039931.1:1478-13849 GCA_013400855.1 Buphagus erythrorhynchus | reverse complement strand
CCTTCACCTATGCTCTGCTTTCATTAATTCCCTGATTAACTTTAATATTCACAGTTAGTAAATGAAGAGTTATAGATTCAATTATAGATCCATTTACTTGAGCAACATTTCATTGAAGTAGAGCAGTTACATAGAAAAAGCTCCAACTGTAGCAGCATTACAGCGTAAATCTCTAAAGCAAGTGAATTATCTCTCTAAAGGTCAGCACTACTTTCAATTTACTCTCTTAATTTAAAGCTTAAAGCTATTCCATTCTAAAATGGATAAAACAAACCTAATAGACATTACTTACTCTGCCAGTCCTAGTATTGTTTCTCTCTTGTACTGTGCATCTGCTGTAAATCTCTGCACGTCCACTCCTTTGCCAAGCCCTTGCAGAGTCCCAGCTTGAGTGAAGTCCAGCAGTCGTTCATTGTAGTAATGCAGCTGATTTACCAAAGTGGTGATTTCTTCAGGCCAGTCTGCATGGGCGTACTGAGTAACATGCTTTGTGACCATCTGAATCAACTCTTTTGGATCAGCCTGCGAAAATATTGACAGAAAACTAAAAAAAAAATCCCTGTAAATTCTGAACCAAAAAATATCACTATATAATTGATCTCTGCGTTCAGAACTAGATTTGTTTCCATTTTTGAGAAATTTTGAGTGAACAGAATTTAAAATTTTCTGTAAGGCCTATCTGCTCTGATATTATGATTAATCCTTTTGGAATGTTTTAGACTATTCCATATGATACAAGTATTAGAAAAATCAAACCAACTTACCTCACCAAATTAACAGTAGTTAAAAAAGTGTTAACAGTAGTAGTCAAAGTGTTTCACTTTGACTGACTTGGTTTGGTTTAAAATTCCTTGTTTTTATTTACACTGAAGTAGGCAACTGATTGGTCAAACACTGAAGTAAGAGGTAAGTTACTGAATTTCTGGTACACTTCTATTATACAAAATTGAAGAGAGGAATAGCTTTTCAGTGTCAAGCACTAATACTTTCAAAGAAGTATTGCAGGATCCACAAATGACACAAGGCATTGCCTATACTCTGAATCTTCAAAGAATTAAATACTGATCATCTATGGACTACAGCAACCTTCATTTTCAAAATGCATTAATCACAAATAAAACTTACTTTTCTGTGATAGAAAATACACACAAAGTACATCTCTTATAAACCGTTAACTTCTGTAGCCAAAACCCTCATAGTAAAGCAGCAATTTACAACACAAAGCATGAAAAATGAATGCATGTACTGTGGAGTGTTTCGAATTATCTCAAGATCTGGACAGTGGCTATGTCTAGGTATCTCCACTTGAACAGAGCTCTGTGTAATAAGTAAACACTTGGCTTACTCGATAGCTTGATTTCACTCTTCTGTGAAAAATGAGGGCACCAGCAACTCAATGTCTGAAAGTAGCACTGCGACTTCTGTGTGGCATCCACTGAGGGAGGACTACCTCCAAAAGAGCCACCAAAAAATACCTTGGGATGCCAGTGTAGTCGAAATATTTCCTAAGAGAAACAGCTAATGTAACTGCTGTGATCTCAAAAATGTTGAGTGTACCAGAGCAATATACTTTGTCTTTTTACTACAGAATTATTCTGCTACATTAGAAGATAAACTTGTGAACATTGACTAGAGTGCAGAGCTGGGTAAAACATGCACCAAAAGTTTAAACCTTGAGGCATGCTTTATTTTTTCTGTGACTTGCTGGTCATTCTAAATTGATTGTTTTTCAAATCTTAATTCACAGGCTGCTCACCAAGTCACATTAAATGCTACAGGGTATCCTTCTTCCTCTCCACTATACACTTCCAAAACTCGTTGGTTCTATAAACAACAGTAGTACTTCTTTCAAAGCAGCTTAGAAGATTGGTACTAGAATAATAAAACCTCACAAAAAGAGACAGGCAAGCAGAGCAGTGCCTCTACAACACAATTATACCAGCTGGAAACCCATCCACTGCTTATTATGTACCCTGGTATCTCATTCTGTGTGATACACTAGAAAACAGAGCAGGGGGATAGGGAAAGTCAGAGCAAGACAAGAAAACATGTTTAACATAACTGCCTAAAACCTCTAGGCCACTGAGAAAGGCAGTAAATTTGCTCTCTTTTGATAGGTTTCCCCTCTCTCCATTAAGGCCCCATTTTTTATATTTCTGTAAATACACCTGTGTGTAATCTTCTATGCTGCCTGTTTATGGTCCCAAGGACCTTATTTGGAAATAATGTCCTTGGGGTTTATTGGTCTTACTAATGTCAAATTTTGAATAAAAGAATCATATGCTGTGTGAGTACCCATCTATATATAACCACACATATATAAGGCAAAATGAAGTGCAAACTATTCAATCTAGAAGATAAAAATTACACATTTAGATTAAGAAAACAGAACTGAATTTTTTTTTACTGCAAGCAGTTGCCAAAGATTGCCTTATTTTCTTCACCACCAGAAATCTTTCAATCAAATGCTATCGTGTTATCTCTTTAAGAACCTACAGCCCAAACTATAGCAGCATATGAATCCAAAATTAGTTTAGAGAAATCCCACAGTCTTCTCTTTGGTATCAAGATGCACAGAACTTGCATTTAATAATTTTAAGTACACATTTTTTAACATCTTCACATTTTTAATAATATGTATCTTTTAGAAGAAAAGCAAAACTATTTCTACATCCATTAGATACCTAATTCAATTAGACATGATGCTTGTCCTAATGAACAGTAAGAGAGAAAAATCACTACAGCTGTATCACCAGTGTTCAAAAAATGTTTTAACAAATTTTAATTGAAAAAACTGTAACAACTAATTAGTGACAGTACCCGGCCATGAAGAAAATCAGCAAAATCATTCAAGTCTGAATCTTACTGCAGCATTCACAGAGTTTATAAATTCTTGGACTTTCTTCAAATTGTAACAGACAGCAATTTGTGCAAATACAAATTAATTTTGACAAGTAAGACCAATAAGATGCCATATTCAACTTGTTCCTTTTCTAACATTATCTGTCAAAAACCACACCAACAACCCCCAAACAGCTTCTACACAATTCTCTCTGTTGGCTTTTCAGAGTCCTTTGGCCAGTTAGAAATTGTACTTAGGTGTCCAACTCCCTGATTTGCCAGATAATCTCCTCCAGTACTTCTAGACAGACGTTTGAAAAAAGCTTTCTCTCCTGTGATCATGCAGGAGAGGCATTTTACATGCATACATTGTAAAGATAGGGTAAGTTTCCGGAGAAGTCACAAGAGAAGCCTCAGAAGCCTCCCTAGCACTGCCAGGGGAAATCCCTCAGGAACCCCCTGCCAATGCATTCTACTCATCTCTTGGGCAAACACTGTATTTGTGCTGACAGAGGTGTTGCTTAGGAATTAAGAAAAAAAAACAAAATGGAGAGAAAAGAAAAAGCACACATGCTTTAGCATAAAGCTAATTTCATTGCATACTCTTAGATGTGATTTACTCAGCACAGGTCAGGTTTCTATCCCTACTGCCCCACTGGTCGTTACCAATAAGCCTCAACAGGGATTCATTGTCCACCTGAGTAAATGTTTAAAAGCAGGTTTTTTTTTTGACCACCCTCTGGAAGTGACATCAGTGAAGCTCCTCAATATGTGTGCCAATGTGTGATAAAAAACTGTGTGTGAAAGCAACACTGGTTTTAAAGGGAAATAGGAGATTTTGATCTTGGAATGTCTTCATTCTTATGCCTGAATTAATCTTCAATTTTTGGGGCTTTTTTTCCTGGCAAGTTGGTATGTCTTCTTTCCTCTTCCAATCTATTTAAGGCTTAATTCAGTCATACACATCAGAAACAAATAAACAAAAACAAAAATGTATGAGCTGTATATATGTAGATGTATAATGCTGTTCCTCTCCTGCTCAGGAAGTGGCAATAATTTTACAACTACACTAATACTAATAAAAAAAATAATAAATTAACAAAATAAAAAATAAAACACTCTACTGTGAACACTTTATGACTGATATAATATTAGATCACCGTAAGGCTATTTGGCTTGCTTACTTCTTTTAAGACTATGAATCCATCCAATTGTTCATAAAGAATATATTATTCTTTTGATTCTGTTTTTAATGTAAATAATCGACAGACTGCAATACAGAAGTGATCAGAAAAACAGCTTAGATCAGCAGAGCCCAATCTGCTGATAATCACCTCAAAGCCAAAACTGACACTGTAGACCTTTCTGGATTGAGGTTCCAAAGCATTTCCATCATCTTTTGAACTGTAATCTTTTGGTAATGGTCAAAAGCTGCCACTGCAGTCAGACACAGAAATCCAAAGGGGAAGGCAGAGGACACATTCCCTTGCACCCAGATCCCTGTAACATCAGATTTATTTTACACCATTTTAAGCAATCCTAAGAAAAAAATCATGCTCCAGAGGGAGTCACATACACCAAGCAAAATAATCATGGTGAGCAAACCAAGGAGATGACAGGACATGAGCAAGGGCGACCAGGGAGCAGGGTGTAACACTCCTGCTGCAGACACAGTTGTGCTTTGCCTATTTCCCTGCCTCTGCAGCTGCTGCCCATCACCAGTGCAGCTGGGAACCAAACCACACCTCTAGAACACGTTTATATTTCAGAAAGGAGAGCTCTCCTTAATCCTTGTAGCAACTGCCACAGTCCCTGCTGCAAGAGATTCAGTGTGCTACAAATTTGATGGAGGGGAAGGCAAGAAAAAAAGAAGTGAAGCACATAAGACAATAATTTTCCTCACATACTGAAGCAGGAAGAAAGATTTACAGGAACGAAATAGTTCACTCAAGAAGTAAAATCCTGAATGTGCCTGTTCACTCAAGAAATATACTCCATCTCTCCACAGGACAGCTTTTCGTTAATTAAATAAATGACACTTGTCTTCAACTTAGGCTTTTGTCATCCTGTGAGTAAGAGTACTTTAACTTAGATACAGCACCACATGAATTTGGGGTGGCCAACCTTCCACATCACAGCTGTCTCACATCTGATCTACCCAAACCAAAAGATAAAATGTATGGCTAAAATGTAAGACTAGAGCATCTGAGAAATAAACCTTTACTGTCACATCACTCAACTGTGATGATACCTCAACATTACTGTCCTTCCACTGCTGCAGCTACATGTATTGTGTGACAACAGTTCTGTTCAGGATCAGCTTTCACAAGCATTTTTCAAATGGGTACAGGAAGCAGCGGATCTCACCACTCACCAATGAAAACCACACCAGATCAATAGAGAAGAATACCTACCAGAATACTTTCTGTAAGCTACAAAATGCATTAGGATCAAGTTGTACAAACTTCTTTTAAAAATTAAGTAGAGAATCTATTACTCATGTCATCTCTATTATTAAACCTGTAAGTCTTCCACATTCAGAGATTAAAACAATATTCTGTTTCAGATTTAAAATCCTAAATCATCTATCAGAAGTTTTTGTAACATACTCTAATGTCTCAGCTATATTTAAGTATAATGATTTTAAAGCCTCTCTGGACTCTTAAAAAAATGCTTCTGACCACAGTATGGTACTGCAAACAAGGTAGCTCCTACTGTACTAAAAAATTGTATCTGGATCATGTGGATCCAGGAATGCAGCTGTGGACTTAAATTCCCTAGCCTCTCTTCCTACCTTTACCACAGATTTCATGCAGATGTCTTTTTTTCCAAGAACTGAATGTTTTAAAGTTTCATTCCCGAAGTATGACTGTATAAAAAAAACAAACCACCACTTCTGGATCACAGCACTGCTGCAGGAATAAAAAAAAAAAAAAAAATTGCAGAGGCTGCTGTTCAATAATAAAACAAAAGTAATTGCAAATGTTGTCCAGGCAGTTGTTTCTAATTTTAAGTGACTTGTGTTTGAAGAGTTGAACAAACTGCTCTAGTGCTCTGTTTTCATAGAACTGCAGAATGGTTTGGGTGGGAAGAGACCTTAGAGATCATCTTGTTCCAAGCCCCCTGCCATGGGCAGGGACCACTTAAAACTACACCAGGTTGCTCAGAACCCCATCCAAACTGGCTTTGAAGACTTCCAGGGATGGGGCATCCACAGCTTTTCTAGGAACCCTTTTCCAGTGCCTCACCAGCCTCACACTGAAGAATTCCTTCCTCATACCTACTGTAAACCTGCCCTCTTTCAGTTTAAACTTGATCTAAACCTGCCCTCTTTCAGTTTAAAGCCGTTCTCCCTTGGCTGGTCACTACATGCCCTTGTAAAAAATCCCTCTCCAGATCTCTTGTAGCCCCCTGAGGTACTGGAAGGTGCTATGAGGTCTCTCCAGAGCCTTCTCCAGGCTGAACAACATCAATCCTCTCAGACTCCTTCTAAGATAGGTGCTCCAGCCCTCTGAGCATCTCTGTGGCCTCCTCTGGACCTGTTTCAACAGGTCCATGTCCATTTTGAGGCTGTGGCCCCTGGGCTGGATGCAGCACTGCAGGTAGGGTCCCACAGGGTGAAGGGGCAGAATCACCTCCTTGCCCTGCTGCCCACATTGCTTTTGAGGAATCCCAGGACACAGCTGGCTTTCTTGGCTGCGAGCACGTCACCGGCTCATGTTGAGTTTCTCCTCAAAGAAACACCTTTTTGCTTTGATTTCCATCAGCTATTCCAACAAGAATGAGGAATAATTTGTCCCAAGAGTAAATGTTTTCATAGGTTTTTCTCTACCTTGTGTTCTCTTACAGATTTTCTGATTGAAAAGTCAGGTTTAGGTAGAAAAATCTCATCATTTCATCTGACAGTTCCTTTAGTGAAAATAACACATGACATATAAAAGGTTAAAGTGTCAACTGAACAAACATTTCTGAAAACTGAAAATTTCTACATGGTTTTGAGTGAAGTGCCTACTAAATTCATAGTATATAATTCATTTCCCATTTGCAGTCAGCATTGCTCTCAGAAAATAAGTGCCATATTTTTATAATTATCCTAACCTTCTGTCTATCTGCCTTTTGTCTAAAAAAAATCATCGTGCCTTCTTTTTGAATAAAGGATGTTATTGGCTATTCTTTCAGAATACATCTTTAATCTTGACCTATATGGTAGCAACTGTGGTTATACAGACTTTGGGACAAGCATACCCTCTTACTGTAAAACTTTACTGCACTATTATGCTATTTCAGTTTAAGTACAATACTGTCTCTTTTTAATTTGTAGAGTTACTTGACTGGATATATGCAAGTATTTCTATATCTTACTAATTTAAAGGTTGAAAACTAGATATCCCACGAACTACAAAAACACTTAACTTCCTCTTCCCTGACGGCTATTAAAATGCCAGAAGTCAGATATTTTTCATCCTAATCCAAGAGCACTGCTGGCACTTCTGAGAAGGTTTCTCAGTGACCACCTTACTTTATTGGGATATACATTTTCATTAGTAGTGTCCTCAGCTAAATTCAGAGGCCAATCTAGTATTATGCCTCAATTCTCCAAGATGTTAAAAAAAAAGAACACCAACCCAAATCAACCAACAAAACCCACCTAACTCAACCAACCAACAACCCCACCTTCAAGGAGTCAAGCAACTAAAAAACAGAGGGATGGAGAAGCCTTCTCTCTCACTCGATGGAAATTCAGCAGTTGAAACATAACTCACATTGCCAACTCAGATGAATACAATTTTGCTAAAATGTTCTTTATTATTAGATTATTAGCAAATTTCAAGCAGGCTGCCTGCAAAATCCACGATGCTCTATGACTGGAGAAAACAGTTACAGAAGCTTGGAAAAGGAATGTAAAAGAGAAGATAAAGCCGCTTGACTAGGCTAAAGCTGCTTCAAAAAGCTGTTGGTCACCTTTGTACTATTTCCCAGAGAGGAACAAAACCCTTCACAAGAAGGAAAAGCATTAGCACTTATCCTAGCTATTTCCCTTGCATGAAAAACCACAACTATGTCTCCAGAGAAACATGAGCAAGCTAAACCTCAACCCTCTGCTGAAATGAAAGGCTAGTTTGAAGATCTTTTCTAAAAGAAAATTTCTGAACAGCTGTCTAAAGAACACTTGCTCTGCCTTCAGAAGTAGGATTTGACAGAATAGCTCATATAACCCTTGAGAAACAGAAATAAGCAAGACTGAAAGCATTTCATTTCACAAGTACACTTATCTTGAAGAAATGGAACAGGGGGATGGGGGCAGCATCCAACAACTATTTAACAATAGGTCTTTCCTGAGTCACCTAAATATTATTTGGTCCCAACTAAGAATGGCAATATTTTGTCATGTTCTCTTCTTAACAAAGAACTAAGAGGATCTATGAAACACTGGCTTATCTATATCAAACACATCGCAACCAGAAGAATCTACTCCTCCCAATCTAGCTGCAATATCCTTAATTGCTGGATTAGTTTTTCAGGGATCATACCAGAAGATGTTCATAACTAACCACAATGGCTGGTAGCTCAGGAGAGCTTACTTGAGCTTTAAGCCTTTGGACACACCACAGTTTAGTGGGTTCTCCATTTTTGTTAGCTTAGATATTCACTCATTTAGAAAATGTGTGATTACGTGTTGAGACATCACTGAACAATAAGCAAATCAATGACAAAAACACAAAATATGACAAGCTAGAAGGGAAATTTTAAGTGCTAAAAAAGCACCTGGGACATGTTTTATAAAGAATGGAAAAGCTGACAGAAAAAGTTCTGAAAAGTACTCAAAATCAGGAAGCCAGCTAGAGAAGTGGCAGGATCCCATGGAGAAATGGTGTGGAAGGAGCACCATGGTAAGTCCATAGCAGTAGAAATCATGAGATCTTTGTGTCAGCCCTCATTGCTGAAGGCGTGGGGAGAGAGCTCAGAGGAGCCACATGGGTTGCATCAATCTGGAAGGTGTCAGATATGTGCTTGCACACCATGACCAGCTAGCATGCATCCCTCAGTTCTGAAGGAATGCAAATGTGAAATTATGTTAAATGGCAGGCCAAGGTGCATCAACAAACATTTTTAAAAATAATGTGCCAGAATGCAAGTTCCATCTGAAAAAATTAGGATGTAAAAGGGATCTTCATAGGGATTGTAGCCCAGCAAGACAAATGTCCATTCCCAGTAGGATGGCAGACTATATAACAAATAGTATGACCACTGAGCATTAAGGGACTGGTGGGAAAAGATCAGCAGTGCTTCTGTTTGCTGTCTGGAGGGCTATGAAGGTATCAAAGAGCACACTGGCAAAGGGAATTTAATACACAGAAATCTTGCAAAATATTTTCACAAGTTTTCACACCAAAGTCCAGACAGAAAACTTAAGTTATTAATGGACTGGAAGAATTGTCCTTTCACTAACTGAAATCTGCTGAAACAAGAGGTAGAAGCTTGGAGATCACTTTTCAGAGAGGAAAGAGTCAACAGCAAGTCCTACAGAGGCAGGTTTTGAGACCACTTTTATTCAGAATCCATTACTGATGATCTAGAGAAGGATTCTGATGATACTAAGATCTTTGAATTCTCCCCAAATCACTTGTTAGTCTGCCTGGTAGTCCCATTCATGGTGTCTTCTGCCACTGCCCACCTTTTCCCTGGTTCTCCTCTCCATCAGGGACTCTACACACATGAAGGAAGTCCAACGGGAGAGAAAATAGCACAACATAAATTCAAGGAATTATACACTCATCTCTCCCAGTTTTGCTTTCCTAACTATTAGGTATGCACTGAACTTGGAAACAGAAGCACATATCAAATTAAAAAGATTCACCCACCAGGTGTTAATGAGTATCAGTACCTGAACATGTATAAGCAAGCAGTGTAGGAAATAAAACAATAAAAAGTATTAGGCACAAACAGCAGCATGAAAGAGAAGTGGAGCAACCCAAAGACCAGCAAAGAAACTTGAACTTGATGCAAACATACAACAGAAGTTTCCAACAGTGAAACAAAAGGGAAAAATGATACTGCCAAATGAAACTTGCTAGTTTTCAGCATCCAAAACAAAACAGAAAGAGGGGCCAGAGATGAGGGCTTGAATCAGAACTTAAAAAACCCCAAGTTTTAAGTCCATCACAGGCAAAACATAAAGAGCACTACCATTTTACCATCTACAGCAGTCTTAGCACTAGCCATTGCATTTATGACTGGAAAGCTGAATGTCCAGGCAAAATGAAACAAGACTGCCTGACACAATTTGTCAGTTTTGCATGTCAGTTATGTACATGATGTAAAACATCATGTACATAAATCCAAATTGAGATTAAAAATGTATATGTTATCTTTAGTAAGCTGAAGTAATAATTTAGGAATTTGAAAGGATATGCAAACCAATATACAATCATTTAATGAGCATTCCAATAAGAGATTTAGAGATTACCTCGTGTAGAGACTCAATCTTTAGCTGCATTAGAGTGTCAAGTCAAAGCCATTAAGACATCATGTAGTATAGGTAGTAAATCTGTTATCAGATGCATGAGATCTGTCTCTCTCCCTCTTTCCTGTATGCAGCCTTCTTATATAATATCTATTTCCATTTCAAATTAAGTCTTTATTTTCAACATCCTATATTTGTAATATTACATAAAGCAGTAGCATATGGACCACAGCTGGGAGTTTTACTTCTCTGGATTAATATAATCATATTTATAATTTATACCAACCTTATACAAACAAGCAATAAAACCATCTTGGGAGTCAGGTCAAGCTGGCAGAATGAAATCCTGGCAGACCAACAGAAATTTCTACACATTCCATCCCAAGTTCAAAGTACCCCTCTTTTGACCTACTTCTGCCTCTTAGAGATGTTGATAGAGGCTTTCCAAAGCAGCAAGCAACAGAAAAAGCAGATTAAGTTCCCAGAGCACAAGTTCACTGTATAAATATACTCTGTCATATGGTGGCTAAATACATATCAGGCTAAATACATATCAGGCTACTGAACTCTGTGGGACTGAACTCCCAGCTTCTTCACCAAGTCCAGGCCATAACAAGAGAAGCACCACTAAGGAGAATCTCTGAGCTTACCAGTTCAACATATTGTCAGTTGCAATGCACAAAAGGACAGGAATCACACTCACCTTCTTGAAAGAAAAGTAACATATAAGGGAAGAAAATAAAAAAACTAAGCATTTCCTGCTAACAGTAACTTTCTTCATCTGCTATTAAGTGCAAAATTCCTGTTCCCCTCTGCAACTTAGCAGTATTTCTTGTAGCTGTTGTTTGATGCTCCAAGAAAAAGCTTGCCCCTTCAGCTGAGGTCAGTAAAATAATCCCTTCAAAATAACAGAAACACCTCAGCAACAGAGTATTAGCATGAGGACAGGAACATAACATATTAATTAACCTCAGGATAATTAAGCATTTTCACTCCCTTCTAGAGTAAACAATTTATTCTGGTCAATTATCAGATCGCTAGTACAGGACAAATAAGGAGATAAGCTGCTAACAACAAGAATTACCCAGCAAATTTCTTGGTCAGTTGTACAGCTTTTCTTGTTCATCAAGACCGGGAATTGTGAGAGGTGAATCAGAGTGGCAGTGGGGCAACAGCCTTGATGCTGTGCAAGCAAGGTACAGCAACAGCCACAACAGGCATGGCACCAACCCTCCTAGCCACAAATGCAAAACAACCATAGCACCACAGAGGCTGCAATGAAAAGTCAATCCCATCGTGTTACAGACCTACACCAAAAATAAATATAGGTCCTGAAAGGGCAATTAGTCTTCTCATACCAGTACATTCCACACACAGTCCATTTCTGGAAATTTTGTTCTATTCTTCTGACCTTTATCTGCAGTTTTCTTGAAGAGTTCCTTTAACATATTCCTCAGGACAAGAAAGTAATATAGCTCAGATGCTCTAACTGTGACTGTTATATTTATGTTATCATAACAACTGAAATTTGAAACTGTCTTGGGCACAAAATTAAAGCAATACTTTGCAGCCAAATCCATTTGTTTGTCCTTGAAGCAAAGGAGTAATTTCACCAGAAACTGAAATCATCAAGATGATTTCCTTTTGGGTATCAATAGGACAGAAAATGACAGTGAGAATTTCTGACAACTCATGATTCTAGTTTGATGCATAGATATTACAGTATTTCACATGCAACAGACCCAATCATTCCTTCAAAATATCTTTCTTGACTAACTAGCAAGTCTTGAAAGTCTGTCCTAGCCAATGGAAGAGGAGCTCTTCTCCCATTCCCCATTATTCTTGTAACATTATGCTCTGTTATTTCCATCCTACCAACATTTCTCCTGTTTTGCCAGAGGTACTCATGAACTCTTTTCAAACAGTGTCATTTTAAAATGAGAAACACAGGAAATGTAGACTTTTCTATGCTTCTACAGAGTTTCCTTTAAATTCTGATAGTTTTCCAACAGTATACTTGATTCACTGGACTAGAAAAATCACAGCTACTGTGACTCAGATGCTA
>VZTT01039879.1:11109-21909 GCA_013400855.1 Buphagus erythrorhynchus | reverse complement strand
CCTCCCTTGATGGCGCTGTGCGGAAGGACCGGTCGGAAGCGGCTGCGGGGCTGTTAGCGCTGGGAGACGGGGCGGACGGACTTGGGTGAACGCCGGCCGCTGCGGGCGGGCGGGGAGTGAAGGCCTTTGGAAGGAGCGAGGTGGGAGTGCAGCCACGGCGGGGCAGGCAGCGCTGGGCATCGCTGTTTCTGGGAAGCCGAATTTGCTCCGCTCGATCGTGTCAGAAGCGTGTGGGAATGCTGGCTGGGGGCCTGCCCATAGATGTATGGAGCCTGCTGAGAGGCGAGTTCCCTCTCTGAGGCGTCAGAGTCCTCCCTAAAGTTTCCTGATGCTTTTCTAGGACACTACATGCAAAACGTGTCGAATTAATTGGATTTCTAAAACAAAAAATTTTGAGAACGAGACTCTCTAAAATTCCTTTTATGTGATAGAGTACAGCACAAAGAGAGTGTTTTCTTTCAGAATAGTGATTAACTCAGTTGCAGTAAATTTCCTGTCCTCTTACGTTTTCTGTAGATCCACAAAGTTTCAAGTGTAGTTCATTCCTCTTTTGTTTTGATGGTTTGGGATTGGTTTTTTTTGGTGTCTTTGTTTGCTTGTTTGGGTGGTTTTTTTATTTTTTTTCCCTGTACAAACAAGTTAGTCACACGTAGCTTTTTTGAGAAAGCTGAAAGGCTTTTAGGAAAATTATTTGGAGCGTCGGTGTTTAGTGAAAGATACTTGAAAATCTGTCAGGACTTTCTAGTAATTTGAAATTATTACGAGCTTTCATTTGCGGTTTTTAAAAAAATACTTTCAACGTTGTATGTAGCATCATTATTGCATTACATATATGCATTGCAGGGCTGATAACAGGACTGTTTTTCACATAGAGAGAAGGTATTCTGATAACTCTCCTGCTCTGCAGTGGAAGGTATTGTCCCAGTGGAAATGCTTTGTAAAGAGTACAAAGGGTACAGATTGCTGGGGTGAGGCCAAAGGTCCATGAAGCTCAGGAGATTGTCAGTGATGCTGGCCAGCAGTAAATGTCAAGAAAAGAATGAACAGCACAGTCACACATTGACAGTTCTCTCTGTGTGGCTTAGTTGTCAGTTGTAGTTCAGGGTCATGCGGCATGCCTTTGTTTAATGAAAACCTTTTTCTTTAAACTTTTTTTTTTTTTAACCTTGCATGTGCTTCTTTTTCTTTGTTAGGATCCACAGTGCCCTTCAACAGTGAATTCAGTGGCTAAATGCTTTGTGAATAAGGACCATTGTTCTGAATCCCCTTGATGATAGTTCATTCACACATTATTTGGGCGAATGCAGTAATAGTCGTTGCCTCTGCACTTTACCGTGCCCTTCAGGATTTGATGGTCCCTATCCTGACCACTCCTCTTCGGGAAGAATTCCTCCCCAAGTGTAGCTGGATATGCTGGCTAAATTACACATGTGTAAATGTAATTTTGAGTGGGAGTTGTGGGAATTTTTTTGTAGAATTCTGGGTTTGCCTTTTTCATGGCTTTTAATTGTAGTGATGTACTATTTATACTATGTACTGGTAGAACAGCTGTGAGTTAAATCACGTGCATGTATGTAGATGGCTTGAAAAGCTGAATATAAATACTATAGTAAAAACTAAAATTGAGCCATTACAAATTTCATCATCTTTGATTTAAGTGTAAGAGATAGCACTATAGACCAACAGGTAATAATTTGAAAATGAGGTTAGTGTGCCTCGGTTAAGTAATTGAGTGTGAACTTCCAGTATTGTGATCCTGTTTGAGGGTTGTGTTCTAGAAAGTATCCCTAGGCCAAGGTCAGATGTGCTACAGCTCTGGTAAAGCATTCTCAATTACGACATTTTAAGTGACCAGTGTAAAGGATCTTGACATGTTGGAGCATTTTCATTATTCTGCTCAAGTCTTGAGACAGCATAGTTCTGCAACAGTGCCTTTAGACAAGATGCAAGAACTAACCTTTATGATTAAAGTCTGTTTTATTGTACACACACAAATCTTCAGTGTTGGGCTGTCAGACTGGGATCTAGAGGACTGGCCATTCTTGAGCTTAAGAAAGAAAAAGAAAAACTTCACTAAAAGATTTGAGTAAGTTAAGTATCTTAAGTTTACTGCCAAGAGTCTTGAGAGGTGCTTAATGGCATACCTGGATAGGGAGAGGAGTGTCAAAGTGACTCAGAGTATAGTGAACATAAAATTATATTAAGAAATTGAAATCGAGAAGTAAGAGCAGCAGCTGAACCCAAAATGTCTGTGGTGTCAAGTGTTACCCGGTATGGTGGATCTTTTTGTTTTGAGACCTGAGGTTCTGGACTGTGTATGCTTTAGTAACTCTCAGTGCTGGAATCAAAACTGTTTCTGTGACCCCTGTTAACGCAGGAGGCTGCATTTCGTAAAGCACCATGGTGTCCACGTGCTGAGGTGGGTAAATGATGGTGGCAAAGGCTAGGAGCTGTGAACAGGTTTGCCTGATTGTTCATTGTCCTTTGGTGAAGCTCTAGCACTACTCAAGATGGCCACCAGAGCTGTGTTTCTGTGTCATAAATATGCCATGCTCTTTGTTTTGAAAGAAATTGGTGGAATACCTCTGGGGTTTCTTCTGGCTGGCGGTGTTTAATCATGTTCTGTTGTTTGCAGCTGCAATTACTTTGCGCACATTTGTTATCATCTCGCTGGGCAAAACTTCATTCCAGTTTTTGTTGGAAATATCTACCAAAGCATGGTTTCATGAATTTAAGCCAATGCAGTGATGATCTATTAAACAAAAGCTTTTGGATATAAAGCATGAGGGTGTTTTCCAACTCAGGTGGAATTTTCTTCTTTCAGGTGTCCTGAAAAATGGCTGATGATATTGATATTGAAGCAATGCTTGAAGCTCCTTACAAGAAGGTGAGAAAAAACATGCCAGTGAGGTCCTGTTTACCTTAATTTAGCATTATTCATGAAACTACTGCTGAACTGTAAACTAACATCCCTGGAGCCCTCATGATTTATCTTATTGGACATACATTACATGTAACTTTCAAGTTAATATATACTGTTAATGTAATTATATTGTGCAGTAGTTTCACTTCAGCGTGATGAATAAATGCCCATCTATCTCTCTTTGTAGACTTGCCTAACGATATCTCACCTCTACTCCCATGAATTCACCTTTGATTCCAGTGTGAACTGTCAATCATAAGGTAGTAATTGAGTGACGTATCGCTGTACCGTGGTCCCTTAGGTTAAAAACAAAACCACCAAACACAATCAAAACAAAAGAATTCCACCCAAAAACCAACTAAACAAAGCCAAAACAAAAAACAAAACAAACCTCAGAAACCAAAATCCTAAAACCTTTCCTCTAAAATTGTGAAGTCTAGTTTGGTATAGCAACAAGGTGAATGCAGTGGTTTGGGAAAACAGCAGGGTTCCAAGAATAACCTTTTCACTAGTCCCATGGCAAGTAAATATTTGAACTGTCTGCTCAGTGCAAGAAGAGTGGGACTTGCTTTTAATGCAGAAGGCTGCTGGCGGTTAATCTTTCAACAGGGCAGATGAAAATCAATTGCTGAGTGAACGAATTTACAGAAATTCTTGGATCCCTGAGTAGAATGTTTTAGCAAGTAAAAGACAGTATCACAGTCTGCGGTGTCATTCTAAAATAAGCTCTTGTATTCTTCTGTCCTAGTTGTTTAATTAGGAAATGTCAATTTTTCTGTGAAATTTTTATCAATTAGTTCAGTGATGTCTTTGACTTAAACCAGCAGCAAATGAATACTGTCTTTTTTTGTTTTCCACCAGATGGTGGTGAAGTGTTAACAGACTGCATGCTTTAGCACTGATTTTGAAAGAAATGTATATAAGTTTAAGTCGCCTAGAAATTGTACTTTTGATGTAACCAATGTGATTAAACTGTAAAGCCAGTATTTAAGTTATATAGCAGCTATTGTTAGTCTGTTCCACAGTGTTTATTACAACCGTGTCATGAATTTTGGATGAGCATTTGTAAGTTTTAAGTGGTATGTTTAGTTTATGTAATAACTAGCAGTTATGTTTACATCTTGAAGAGAAATTTGTGAACTGTTGTTTTAAAATTCTTGTGTCCTGGCTTAACATGGATATTTTCCATGTAAACAGGTATGGAAATAGGGAATGTTTAGGCTGGACTGGTGGATTATTGATGGCTTTCTTGGGAGTCGACGTTACTAAAGCAGTGTGAATCCCTGTTTGCTTCAGGGCGAGATGTGTGACAGAGGTGACATCAAGCTCTTACAACCCTTCAACGAAAATGAGTGAAGATCTCGGGAATGGCATCGGTCACAGGAAATCCATAGTGGCTGGCTGATAGTGTAGCCACGGGGTTTAGGCAGAGATATAGCCTTGGTACTAATCAGAGGGGCTCGCAAACACCTCAGACTGCCTCTTAAATTTTATAGAAATAACATTTAGCCACTTGAGCGCTGAATTCTACAGGATAACTTGCTCTCTAAACCATGTAAGGAAGTATCTACAATTTAATACACACTTTCAAATGATGTAAGTCTTGTATTTTGTAATTGTATGACTTAAATTTAAGCAGCAAAGTGGTTAAACATGCTTACCTAAATTTTCTAAAGCTTTCCACATTAAACTGTAAACAAGTAATTTAGTATTAAAATTTTTGTTTTTTATTTTCTTATTCCTATTCCCATTACCCTTTGACTACTTGAAATATTTCCGCTTCGTCCTCACGATGTTCTTCTATCAACCCTGCTTAGGATGAGAACAAATTGAGCAGTGCCAATGGCCATGAAGAACGCAGCAAGAAGTAAGTGTTTTCTCAGTTCTCTACATTTGGGTAGAGGCTGCTGATTTTCGTTGACTTGTGAATCCATGTCAGTAGTAGTTAAGGAAATAATTTGAAAAAGCTGGGTATTTGCAGTTGCAGCAATTTGGAAATTTTCTTTTGTTTACAAATGTAATTAATACCCTTTGCAACTGATGTAATCAAAATTATGGAAACATTCGTGTAGCATCAGACAAAAATACAGATATGGTATGTTCAGCATATTTAAATTTTTTGTTACTTTAACTGTGTAATGGATTTTGCATTTTAATTTTTTTTTGTAGAATTGTGTTTTGGAGCAGTTAAAAGCAGTTGAAGATATCAGTGCTTTCTTGAAAAGGTTTAGGATCTTGAATCGCTTTGCTCTATTCTCCGCATCCCTGCCCTTTGAAAACTTAAAAATTTATAATACCAGTTTTTAAAAAAACAAGAGTACAAGCCCACCTTGTTCAGCAAGCGTAATTCCAGGGTGTGAACACCTGTTGATATCCAAGAGATTTTTAAGTCTGTAAAATAAATTCCTTACCATACAAGCATCCTTTGGCCAAGAGGTAATTGATGTAAAAAGAACAATTCTGAAGTTGATAGTTTGACTAAACAGTAACAAGTTAGCTGTGTATTACCGAAATGCACTGAAGTCAGCATGTATGCTGTTGTCACCTTCTGAAATCATACAGATGACATGCTGAAGGACTCCGAAGGAAGTTTCTTCTCAGGTCTATAAATATTTGGAAAATTATAAATCCCTTTTCAAGGTCAGACTTAGGTTGGAATTATCTAAAATTGATTATACCTTTTACTTGTGTTCTGAATCATACTGTGAAAATAATTTTCATGCTAAATACTGAAACCTCTAAAACCCCATCAAAAGCAGCCGCTATCAATATTTTTAAGCCCTAGAAGTTCATTTTGGTGCAGTTCTTGTCCCCCATAATCTTTAAAGAACTATTTTGTTTGTGATGTGTGACAGTGTACTCTGTTGCTGAAGACAAAGGTGTATGTAGGTTTGCAAGACTTCCTGCTTTGCTTTAAAACGATCCAATTGTGTTCAAATTATATTTATCTACTTCAGTTGGGCAAATACCGGAAGAAGATTTAAACTCAGGAAAATCCACAGCAAACATCAGCAACTTAAAAAAAGAACAATGTGGAGCTTTCAGTAACTGTCAAATCATACTTAAATGTCTATTTTATTAATTGGACGAATTAAGGATCTGCATTTTTATTAGATGCCTGTACTGTAGGGTCCAGCTCAATTGTGATTTGAAGGCTGGATGGAACTCCATGGATCTGGACTGCTGGGAGTCCGTGCCTGTAAAGCAGGTTTCCTCTGTTGGATAGGGAATAGCTGCTGTCATTGGTGAAGAGTGGCTGCATTTACTGGTACTGGCCAGTATAGTGAGGTCCAGGGAGTGTTTTTCAGAGCTATTTTAGTAGTGAGTGTTTCAGGGTTTTATCTTGGGGAAACGTTGGTAAATGATGGGTCCTAGAGGAGGGGGACAGTGTGTGCCTGACCATCACATACTGCCTTACATCAGGAAGTGTGGTTAAGTGATGCTGATGACACCACCCAGAAATAGAGAACTATCAGAAATTGTGAAGCTTCTGAATAGCAGGTTTTGATGCAGCAGCTTCTCTGTCCATACAAAAATATTAAAGAAACAAATGGACCATGGCAGATAAGAAAAAAAAGAAATATTCTGGTGTTTAAAATGTAATTGCAAAATATTTTTCTTCAGAGATAAATACTAAGATAGTTTGAATGGGCCTTCCTAGGTGGTGATTGGAGAGCAAAAGCTATTAGTAATTAGGCTCAGACGTGGCAGGTGAGAGATTTTTTTACTTAAGAAAATTAAACTAACTAAAAGTCTTAGTTTATACATGGCCATAGAAGCTCCACAGGGACGAACTCTTTGTAATTCACATGCCCTTTTAAAAAGGTCTTTAAGAGTATGAGTGACCACGTTGAGAAAAGATGATATATGCAATCAGAAGGCCCAGAAGGAGGAAGAGGAAAAAATCAATGGCAAAGGATGTTTCCAACTTCAAAAGTTTAGCAGCAAAGTTGATTATTTTGCTGTCTTAAGTAATGGCTTGAGCATCTGTTTAACATGTGTCTTATGTATATATACAAATATATTTTAGAAGCTAGGAGACTGTAAACTTTGGTGGTCTGAGGCTGAGATGAAGGAAGAAAGTTGTGAACAATCCAAATGAAGCAACACAACAATTGCTCACTGTGTTTCAAATACGAGGTATAATTGACATACAGGTTTTAGAAGATTCAGTTTTCTAAGTAAATTGGTAAAGTTACAAAAATCTGCAGTTTGCCCCAAATGTGTAACAGACATAGACTTAAAAAAGCAAGTGGTTTATGAGTGAGAGTAGCAAGTAGGAAGCAAAACTCTTAAACAGCATGTTAAAGACTTTTAGCAGGGAGTATTAAGAGGAAACAACCTTCCTTTCCCCTAGACTTGCCTCTTCCTTTCTATTTTTGTTGTTTTGTTTTACTTTGCTATATCATTTATTCTTAGAGTCATGAAGCAGTGTTTAAAGTATGTTTGAGTGCCACATGAAGTCTCCAAGTGCATATATTTATTTAAAATTTTTTAATCGCTAGAGAATGCTTTCAGAAGAGTAAAAGGACTAAAAACCCATTTTCTGTGTTAGAGCTAGTACATACATAGCAGTTGCAGTACTTCGTGGGGAACTTGGAATGTGGGGTAAATAACATTGAACTATGTGTGTAACTGAAGTTGCACTTTCCTTTGTCAGGAGAAAAAAGAGCAAGAGCCGAAGTCGAAGCCATGACAGAAAGAGGAGCAGAAGTAAGGAACGCAAACGGAGCCGAGATCGGGAACGGAAAAAGAGCAGAAGCCGGGAAAGGAAAAGGAGCAGAAGCAAAGAACGCAGACGCAGCCGGTCCAGGAGTAGAGATCGCAGATTCAGAGGCCGCTATAGAAGTCCCTAGTAGGTTATTTGTTCAGAGTTGCATGTGTGCTGCTTCAGTGTTAAAATGTAGAAGGTTAAAGTTGCACTCTCTGATTCCTAAATTGGTCAGTAATTATCACAGAAAAGGAGGTGAGAGGTTAAGTTTGAAGAATATCAATAAATAGTGAAAAAGAAGAGGACAGTAACATTCGTCTTCTAGTTTTTGTTATTAGCTGAACATGGAGATGGGAAAACAAATGAAGGAATGTGTACAGCTGACTGGAAAACAAAGTTGATCAGAGAGTCAATATAACAACCAAATTCTCTCCATGTCCTAACTGTCTTAAGTATATGAACTTGATGGTTTAACTGCCAAAAAATTAATAGTAGTCTGTTAATTTGGTTACAGGCTCATACGCCCCCTTTTTTTTTATTACTGAAGATTTTTACTGTCTTGCTGTTCTTGAACACTAACTCCATAAATGGGTGTTCACACAAACATATTCCATGTTCATGCATCTAAACTGGGAGCATCTTGTCTTAGCAATGCCTATGTGTTACATGTTTGCCCTGCTTTTTTCTGAGACTTATTTAGAGACTGACAAGAATTCTTTTGTTCCTCTCAGATATTTAGTTTGCTAGAACTTCAGCAATAGGTAGTTCCAGGCACTTGTAAATAAATTCTCAAAAAATGCTTTTTCATCAGTATAATTTCTGATGGCTTGTACTGCTGCTCTTCCCTTTGCTTCCCATTGCCTCTTTCTGCAGAAACACAGTAAGAAGTGGGCTGTATGCTTGACTGTTATTGATTACCTGAGGCTGCTCTTTGCTGTTGTCTGGGTCTCATCTCAACCACTGTCAAATCTTGGAATGCAAGATCATGTAAAATGAAGGCATTTGAAAAGGATGTATTTTTTTAATCATGACATGTAATGCCATCCATGATAGAGAAATCTCTCAAGGTGTTTGAGCAGACAGTGTTTTACCTTCTGATAAATTGTAGGCTTGTGCAGTTTTATGCACATTAATGTTTTTCTTGGGGCGTTTTGTACTCTTGAACTACAAACAAAACTTTGAGGTCTCAGAATCTCTGCTAAGTCACCTGAATGTTCACATTTTCATAATGAAAGCCTACTGCAGTTTCCGAGTCCTCTAAGGTGTGGTGGCATGCTGTGCATCATCAATCATTATGTAGGGATCATAATATATCAGTCCTGCTTTTCCTTTGTCTTGAGTATCAGAGCCTCTGTACACTGCTTGCTCTGGGCTTCAGTTGTAAAGATTTCAGCAGTGCAGGGTTGTTTTCCTGCAGCTCTTTGGCACCTGTAAGATTACTGTAGCTAGTTGGGTTATGCCGGTGCCACTGTTGCGGCTCAAGGTACTTGATCAAAAACTTCAGCCTTCTGTATATGGAGCCTGCTGGTCTCCTTCCCTCCAGTGCAGTGTTATGTGGAGAGGATATCCTTTGTCTCATCTTGTAGTTGGGAGTTGCTGCATTCTTCCTGCTGTGTTGGAGAGTTTTATTCTTTCTCTTGTTGTCACTGGGTGAGAAGGTTTTTCACCTGGAGAAATTTAGGGAGTTCCAGTGGTCTGGTCTTCCAAAATAATTTCTGCGAGTAGAGGTTGAAAGTATTGATGGTACTACAATAACGTATGCCTGTTCTAATGCACTATGTTATGCTGGAAAGGTAAGTAGTTGCAAGGGGTCTTTTTTGCTCTCCTGACACTCTGCCATAGCTGTTTTGGGTGATTCCTCTGGTGTTGAGACACAGTGAACAAGAAGCAGGGATGAAGTAGTATGCTCTGAGGATACATAGTTGTACTTACTCATTTCATAGTTTGTTCACTGCTTCAGTTGCCAAATCATTGCTTTCATTTAACCGAGTAGAATTGTAGTGTGTTTAGATGGTTTTGTGAAAGATTAGTATAGGGCAGGCACATGTGTCCCAGAAGCTTTGGTGTTGACTGTTGGCAGTCAGCAAGCAGTTGTTGTAATTCAATTGTGGATGATGAATGGTCCTGTTAAAATTATAAACATGCTAATGTGATTCCAAAATTTTAGTTTTGAGCTCTAAATGTATGAAAAAGTAGGACCTCAGAAGATGCAATTGTGAAGAGTTCCTGTTCATGGCTCTTAAAATGCAGAGACCCACCTTAAAATCTGTACAACAGGTGCTGAATTTCAGAGGGATGGAAACTTTGGAGATAAAACTTCCCACATCACCAGCCACCTTTGGGTCTACCAGTATTGAGCTTTTATTTGAAGAAGTCGTCTCTGTATCAGTGCCATAAGCTCAGTGTTTCAAAAGTGACTGCCAGAGTACTCTTTCTGGCTGGAGAACTTACTTCTGGAATCTCTCCTTATGGGGCTATTCCAGTGGTTCTGGGTTGGAGTTACTGCTGACATGTTGTAGCTGACTGCAGCATCCAGATCAAATTGCATTATGGCTCCTATTTTTTTTTTTAATTATTATTTTTTTACTCCTCTTCCTCCTTGTGGTTTTCCTCATCAGCTTTATAAAGGCTCATTTTCAAGCTGAGCTGGTGTNCTTGCATTGCTTAGCGTTCACAGGGATTTTTTTCTCATGTTATTTTCACATATGCTGTCCCTTAAGTGTTACATAGTGTATCATTAGGTCTCTTAGGAGGAAGAACTGGACTGAGTAGTCTTGCTTAGACATCTGTCAGGCAAATCCCAGCTGCTGCTAACATACAATACAAGTCACTTAGACCGTCCTGTTTCTATTCTGAAACCAAGAATTTAGACAAAGCTGTTAGGAGAACTATTGCACTGATGACTGAAAGTTCCTTCTGATTCTCCTGGACTTGGTTTGCCTTGTCCGGCATTGTTTTGTCAGAGTCTTGAATATGAATGAGCAGGTAAAAGCTGATAATTTGCTGGCTGTTGTCTTCTGACCTGACCATTGTTGGGCCGTGGCCTCACGCATGTTTTGTGAAAGTGTGTGATGTGGCTACACACAGGATTTTGGCTTACAAAGGTGACTCCTAGACATATAGATTAATGGCTTGTGACATGGTGCTTCTGTACAGGGTAGCAGGC